>VRLP01004051.1:0-54275 GCA_009660295.1 Lophius piscatorius
TTTCTCGCTCTCACTCTCTTTTTTTTTCAAACCCGACCGGTCATGGCAGTAGGCCGTCCACCCTGAGTCTTGGATCTGCTCGAGGTTTCTGCCCGTTAAAGGGCAGTTTCTTCTCGCCATGTCACCAAGTGCTGCTCAAGGAGGAATTTGATGGGTCCTGTAGATAATTATATAAAGAGTTTGTTCTAGACCTGCTCTTTCTGGAAAACACCAGAGACAACTGTTGTTGTGAATTGGCGCTATATAAATAAAGATTGATTGATTGATTTGATGAATGCTTGTCATTAATACCTCAAATACTGACTTGACTCTCGTCAGCGTCATTGTTAAATAAGCAGAAGTAGGTTCGGACACCCAGAAATTAATGTCATTTACAGTAAGTCACATTGGGAAAAGGTACGAGTGAACTTATTAGTGATGGAATACAAGGTAGAAAAACAAAGCCGCCTGGATTACTTCATGCACACCAGCACCGAGTCAAGGACAGGAATAAAAACCCCTTCATTCCTCGGGGTATGTTAGATAAAAAAAATAAATGAAAAAAATCAGAAATCATAATCAAAGGAAAAAATGCAGATGGGTTTCGATCCACACTGGGGGTTCGTCAGGGCGGGCGTGACTTAGAGAGGGCTGTAAACCGGGGTGCAGTGCTGTGAATCTGTATACACTTTAGGTAAATGTCATTTAACCCTTAAAGGGTCTCACAAAGAAAAATATGAAGGAAAACGTATTTCTTTGCATATTTTATTTGGGCCTTTATTGATTAAATAATCGTTTGGTTACGCGTATTTTTAAACAGTAAAAAAAGAATGCGGCTGAAGAAGTTGTATTAGGTGGAAAATAGTCGATTTTATTAGATTAGCTCAAACCCAATTTTTTGGAAAAAAATATTTTTGGTATTTTTTTCCAAAAATACTAACTATTTGACCAATATCAGACATTTTAGGATGTATTAAGTTAAATAATTACATCCTCACAATCTTTAATATGTAAAAAAAACAAAAAAC
The DNA here is from genome assembly GCA_009660295.1 of Lophius piscatorius. Lineage (NCBI taxonomy): Eukaryota > Metazoa > Chordata > Actinopteri > Lophiiformes > Lophiidae > Lophius > Lophius piscatorius. The sequence continues at coordinate 1,008 of VRLP01004051.1, forward strand.
TTACTTATCAAATAGGACTTTCTTAGTAGCCATGGTTAATGACTCCTACTCTGTGTCCCATTTGACCCGCGGTGTGCCCCAGGGCCCCATCCTCGGCCCCTTACTCTTAAGCATAAACATGCTGCCACTGGGTCATACTATAAACCGGTTGAGAAATAAGAAATAGAAACTCAAAATGAGCTGGACCAAACAGCTGAGCAGAACATTAAAGGGGTTTTAAGCCAAGCAGCTTTGCTTTTCTGATATTTCACTAAGAGCACCCAGCATTCACCTTGAGTTTACTACTTCATAACCGAGAGCGGCCGGTAATCCCCCCCGTCTTTTCTGCTTTTGAAAATAAAAGGTAGTTTTGAATGTGATGTTGGGGAAACATGTATACAATATGTTTCTTCTTTACAAGTTTTGGTCTCAGAACTTTGGTCGTTTCTAAAATATCTCCAATCTCAGAACGATACATACATTTGTCATTTCAAGCAGACAGTATGAGCTATCCTCACAAGTTGTTCATTGTGGCGGTTGCTTTTCAATATCATACATTTTTGCAAAAAAACAAAATGTCAGTGTGGTTTTATGGCATTTACACATCAACGACATGTTCAAAGTATCTGTTGTGTCGATATCCTAAAGCAACACAAAACTAACTTCTGTTGAGAAAAGGTCAGTTTTGCCTGAGAAATTAACGGGCCTCAACCAAAAGGTTTGGCTCGCCATTCTTCTGGTCCAAAAAAAACAACGGTTTCCGTTTCATGTAGAATGAATGTGTCTTCATGTCAGTCACATCCCTCACATACAGGTCAGGGTCTCTGATTTGTCATTTGTCCCAAGCGTCCCTGTTCCTACTGACCCCATGTGGCTTGTGAGTCAGGAGTGAAGACTCCGATGTGCTTCCTCTGATAAACATGGAGCCCCCGAACTGCCAGGGAAAAGATCGTTTACCTCCTAAGAACACTGCCACGGGAGGTTTTGCTTCTTTAAATCTAACTTAGAACTATTGTTGGTTCTGCCAAAAGTCATGCATTCTCTCACGACTACACTTTGTGCCCCTAATAATCACCAGCGCTCCAAGAGCTCCACTCTCCGAGCTCATCCTTGAGCTGTGGCAGCATTTCTGCTTCTGGGTGAGGACGGAACGGGGTTTCTTCCCTGCTGCCTCCCCAGTCCACTCCCCCGGTGCCTGCCCACTCCCCCCGACCCAGACCGCTTACACTATTCATACCACCAACGCTGCTTCTACTTCTGCTTCTGCTGCTGCTGCTCCTTGGGTCTGACATGGGGGCTGGACCTGCACCGCTGCCCTCTGGTCTCGTTGTCTGTCATGGCCGCGACAGTGTAGTGTAGACGGGCTGTTCCCAGTGCGTGGGACTATGTGACTGGGGTACATTGCCTGGGTCGGTGATGGCAGTGTACAGGGGTCTCTGGGAGGGCCCCATGTAAGAGAAGGCAGAGTACAACCCTGAGGCCTGGCTAGAGTGAGCGTAGTAGGACCCTGAGGCCTGGTGGTCAGCATATTCAGCAAACTGAGCCCTGGAGGCCAGTGAGGGGAAGGCAGAGCTGTAGTGAGGAAGGCTGAGTGGGGCGTAGGTGACGTGGGAACCAGCCGAGGCCGCCTCTGCAAAGTGACCCCCAGCACCTCCGGCCTCGCTCTTGATCTGGGCTTTGGAGTGATCTGAGGTCAGAGAGGAGCTGTGGTGTTGCTGCGGCTGCTGCTGCTTGGAGAGCCAGGCTGCTGAGTGTCCACTGGCTGCTGCCAGAGCTGAGGAGATGCCATAGGCGTACGGAGAGGCTGGAGAAGCTGCTGCAGCTGCTACTGCCCCGGCACTCTGCCCGACGACCCCTGGGTGTCCATTGGGGGGGAGGTACTGGTCAAATTCATTGACATCAAAAGGTTCCATGTTGACCAACACCTCATGGCTCATCTCACCAATGTCCATATTACCAAAATCAATGTGAGGTTTCCCAGAGCCACCCTCTGCTCCCATTGAGCCACGGGAGGCCCCATTCCCAGCACCCTCCCGTTTTCCATCTCCTGCCTTACCAGAATGAGACTCGGTCTTCGGAGTAGTGGGAGGTGTGGGAGGACTGTGACTATGACCTATGGAGAAACAAAAAACATCATTAGTTGCAGCAGTTTTTCTTGGCTAATTACTAATCGTGTGTCTGGGACCCACTGGGGTCAGGGGGTGGGTGAGAGGGAGGTAGCAGCCCACCTGCAACATGTGGGTGGTGCCTTTCTGACAGAGGGGACCCAGCTCCCACACTGTGGACCACTTCCAGGTGGAGGCCCTTGTAGTGAGACTGGCTGACCTCACCCTCCGAATGGCCATCTGCCTCACTTCCTGAGCCGGAACCAGGCTTTCCATTCTTCCGACGGCGTGGCTGGTATTTGTAGTCAGGATAATCCTTCTTGTGCTGCTTCCTCAGTCTCTCTGCCTCTTCGATGAAGGGTCGCTTGTCATTCTCATTAAGAAGCCTTGGATTTAAAACATTTAAAAATTAAAAAGATATTTGTAGATAATGTAGTAGTAATATAGAACAAGATGTGAATCTCAGCACTGAGTCAGAATATTCTGGTGATTCAGGATTGTGCTTACGGATTTATTTTTTTTGGAACAGGGCAATGGTAGCCACCTCGGAAAACACTTTAAGTGTCATGGATTGAAATGAATCCTTTTAGGCTGGAAGAAATCGAGACAAATACGCCTGGATGTATATCAAAGCATATCGTTTCGGTCAAGATCGTCTTTCACAGAAAATATGCTTGACAGCATACTTATTTTCCACTCTTAAATCGTATTTATTTTCAGTGAATTTTCATACACGACGCTTCATTTACTGCATCTGTGCAGCTGCATCCAACGTCATGCCTGTGAGCAGCAACAGTAATGAAATGATTAAGGCCACAGATGGATCTCGTCTGCAGAAATGGTATGAGAAACCCCTGACCTCCCTTGGCCTCCCTGTTCAGCCTGTTTCTGGGCCAATTAACCAATCAAGCCTCAGTTCAAGGTCAAGTCTTCATCCAATCCTCAAGAGGTTAATGTATTTAACTGTTTGACCTTCTGGTCGGCACACAGATTTCTGTGTGAGAGTATAAAAACTGGATGGATGGATGGATGGTCTGAACTTTACACCTTAATAACAGCAGGGGTTCTGTGAGAGGTAGTGAGCAATATTTACAAAATCTGTAAAAGTAGAAGATCTCTTGCAGGCTAAATGCAAAAATTGCTCTTGCTATTGCTGGAGTACCATAAATCTCAGGCCACCTTTTACATAAATGTGTTAACAGAAAAATTGCAGGAGCAAGGGCAATTCCATGGAATTCAAATGCAACTAATGAGAAACATGTTGCCCTACAGTTACAGTTACAATTATAAACTGTGAAAGCCCTTTTCTGATTTAATCCAGTGCTATTTACTCCAGGGGCATCAGTTAAGCAGTGAATGAAAGCTACAGATTCAAACATTCGCCACTCTCACAGGACTAACATGGTGAGCTGCGTCCAGGAGTTGGCTATGAGACAATGTGGGAGAGTTTTGGGGCACCCAAGTTCCCTAAAATTCACATCCCCCAGATGTGGCGTGTTTCAAATGGTCGTTTCGTCCATTCTCCATTCTTTAATTAACAGTGTTATCTGTTACATCCTACTCCCCCCTTGTTTTTTTTATATTGGCATGTGAGCGTGTCGGTCCTGAAGTAAAGCTCATGAAATTGTGATGGTTATAAAAAAAAACATTAATGTTGGTATATGATGGTATAACAGAGGGTATATGGAACTTGTGCTGCAAATTTTACATTAGGAAACATTATATTCCATTACTATTATTACTTTGAAACCTTTAAATCTAATATTTGACACTGACCTCTGTCCCATCATCTGGAGCCCTCTATTAACCACCCACCCTACATAAAAACTCTGACCCCAAATTAAAGATTAACCCAGAACATATTACCGTCCTGCTTCATAAAAATCAAGATGAGTAGTTACAGGGAGTTTTACTTTTTTGGCTGAAGTGAACAGAGATCAGTGGGTACCCATCCTCCCTCCCTCCCTCTCTCTCTCTCTCTCTCTCTCACTCACTCACTCTCAGCTGATGCAAACTTTCTGTAAGTGTGATCAGAATCCTAACATGACAGAGACATTTGGAGACTTTCAGCCATCATCTGTCTGCATGCAGTGGCCTTCCTCACCTCCACAGCTTCCCAAGCGTCTTGCTGAGCTCTGCGTTGTGCAGGTGCGGGTGTTGGTCGGCCAATTTCCTCCTCGCCGCCTGGGCCCACACCATGAAAGCATTCATGGGCCTCTTCACGTGCGGCTTGTTCTTGCTTCCGGAGTTCACGCGCACCGGCATTGGCACGAGGGTCCAGTCGTAGCAGTTTAACACCTGGCTCACCGCCTCACGGATCTCTGCAGGGAAGCGCTCGTCCTCGTCGTCGGACTTGTTGGACGAGCAGCCCGCAGACGTGTCGTCCAGACCCGCCAGCTGGGGCTGCTGCTGGGCGTGGAGAGGCGAGTCCCCCCCGCCGGCCGCTCCGGAGGACTGACCGGGAGACAGGGAGCGACTGTCGTCGGACATACCTGAACTGAGCTCAACGTCCGATAAGCTATGCTCGTCTCTGGACATCTTAGCGCGAACACGAGCCTCCAGGTGTGCAGACGGCGCGAGGCTTCTCCTAAATGCTTATCTCTACCTGTTGAGTCCTTGTTCCTGTTTGTCCGCACAGCCACGCGCTCAGTGTCTGCTGTCTGATTTGTCCCTCTGGCCGCCTCCAAGTTATAATATAAACTGCCAGTCTGTCTCTACTCTCAGCCTCCGTTGCAAAGCTCTATGGGGGTTCCACATTAAAGTTCTTTCCATCCGCGTTGTTGGTATCATAGGCGGCTCAGTGCGCACCTTGGACCCCAGCTTACCTAATAATGCGCAGATGTCTGCGATAAACTCACCCAGCCTCACTTCCCTCCTCACTTTCCCCTCACTCTCTCCTCCGGTTATCCCACGGTTGAAATCCAACGGCGAGAACCTGGAACAGCAGAGCGATGAACAGAGTCAGAACCACAGAAGTCACCAACACCCTGAGGTGCGCCTGCTGCACTAAAACACTCTGTCAGTTGTTTCATTCCATAAATGTTGAATTAATATGTATTTTTGGATTTTTTAGCCCAGTGTAACCGACAATTACAAATCGTTAGACCAACAAATTAGGATTGGTTTTGACATAACTTCAGTGCATTCTGCTTGTTATATAATTATCTCAGGTAGAACAGAATAAACACAGTTGAGTGAAGCAGATGGAATTGCTTGTATTTTGTATGACCCTCATAATCCACGTCGAACAGAGAATGTTGTAATTACCCAACATGTTGGTTGCACATAAATCGGTTGTTTTTCATCTGGTAATGTAATTAAATGATATTTAACGTGACTCAGTTGGATGGAAGTGTAGGAGGTTTTTTTGTGTGTGTTTGAATGTACAATTTTTCATCTTTTTTCCCTTTCCATCTCAGAATAAATGTAAATATACAGTTAAAACGTGAAACGATTTCTCCGCACATTTTTCTTAAAACATTTTTTTGGCGCCCAGTTTTGTCATTTCCTCCACCTTTCGCCATTTTCCTTTAAAAACCATTAGTATTTTTTATTTTCAGGCACTGAAACATTTGCTAAAATATCTAATCGAACCTCACCTTTGCACCAAGGTTGTTGTTTTTTTTTACACATTACTTTTTTTTAACCATTAAACATAATTAAAAACTTTCCGCTTTGCCATAATGTTTGGACCTTCACATTCGAAGGGTCTTATTGTTTTGGCTCTTCGTAAAGTTGGTCCACTTGATTGAGACGGATGAAAAGTCCTTATGGGATGTCTGCCCAGCTCCTGCCTCTCCGGACCTCGCCCTCCCAAACAAGCTACTGTTTAAGGGTTTGCAGTTATTCCAAGCTCCCTGGGGAGAAAGTGTTGGAACGATATGAGGCCGCAGCAGCACAGACGGTGGATTTATCCACGGCAGCTCCTGGATAAACATGGCACGGCGCTGGAAATATAAACCTTTTACGCGTGCGCGTCACCGCGCGCGTCTGAGTTAGACACAGTCCATTTGTTGAACAGGACCAGACCTATGTGGGAGCAAAATGTGTCCCTGTTCCCCCCATTGAATCAACGCCGTGCCTCGACCTTTACGCCCCAAGTCATCAGCGAACTTCCTGAGAAGCAGCCGCCCACAGCACGCGGGTTTGTTTCCACGAGCCTCCTGCAGCAACACCTCACACCTGACGGCTCTTCAGCCCGACTCACAGCGTGTCCGCGGGTTAAGTGGGGGAGCAAACCCACTTAACACGGAGTTTAACTCGCTTTTACGTGCGAGAAAGAGTTCCCCACTTTTAAAGGCCTTCATTTTCTACCGCTTCAGCTCTTACCTCTCCTCGAGTATATGGGGAAAAAAAGGCAGTCGGCTGGTTGCAGAATTAAATGACAGATTATATGGCTCCTAATTAAAGTGGGACATGCTCCGAGAACCGGCTTTTTAATTTGCAAAAATGAAGTCAAGATCCTTTTCTGAGCAAAGATCATCCATCTGTCCGAGGAGCACTGGTGATGTTCACCTGTCAGCTGCTCTTCATCCTCATCTAGACTGTGGTGTCCCCCAAAGGACACACCGTGCGTAATGCAGTCAGCGCCTCCGTGCGCCCTGGCCGCCTGTTCCTGACGCACAACACGCCCTTGGATGAAGCAACTGTTCTAATTAGAATGTTCTTTTTCCAAGTGCTGCAAACCAAGTGGAAAATGATGGAGTCATATTCACTATCCGTGATATATAATTGTTTTCTTCTCCAGCCTATAGAAATTTGCCTGTTTGGCTGCTAATGAACCTTACTGCGCTCGTTTACTGCGCGTAATCAGTTTGGACTATGTGAGTTCATTATCACCGCTTCACCAAGCTGTAAGTTGGCCTTAATTTGTTTGTTTGGACACTTCTCTCTCTCTCTCTCTCTCTCTCTCTCTTTTTTTTTTTTCTCTCTCTCCAAATATCTTTACAATAGCTCATATTACGCATGCCATCGTCGACACAACTCCAAAACAACAGTGGATATAAAGCAAACCTTCGCAGTATATTGGTGCAAACATGCCAGATGCAGTAATCTTTGGAAGAAAAAAAAAGTAAAACTATATGGAAGTTAAACTCACTGCTCATCAGGGATGCGTAGAAATGCAGAGAACTAAGCTCTCTAATGTTGTACTGTGGGCATAACGTAACATTATTGTTAGAAAAATACACAAAATAATACACATGCACTTGTTTTTGGGGTCTTTCAGAACTTGAGCTTGTAAAAACTTGTCATTTATTTATTAGTAAATCATGCGATTATTTAAGTTAGCCGTTCAGAGGAGGCTTGAATTCTGCCTTCCGATTCAAGGAAGACTGTAAATAAACTAAGATCAGCCACATGTAAGTCATGCTTAAAAAAAGGAGCACTTGTCGCACATGATAAAATCACGAAAACATTAATCATGACTGCGAGAATCAAGTTTATGGTCCTCAGTCTTGTTAAAAATAGATAAATAAATAAATACAGAGTAGCAGAAAACTATTTTTTAAAGCTTCAACTTTGTTTTTGGTGATGAGAATATTGTTTAACAGTAAGTTTAACAGATGGTTCTACATGCAGATACACGAATGTCTGGAAATGTAACCAAAACTCTACATTCAAGCGGCGAGAAGCTGCTGCAGGATTCTAATCATCAGAAACCATTCTAAGGTGACACATTTAAATCTGCGCTCCATTAGGAATCCACGAGAAGATCAGCTGTGGAGGGTAAAGAGTTGCAAATGCTAAGCGCCTTACTTCAGTAATGAGAAAAGGAGGGTCGCCGGTTTTGCACGAGAATCCGTGAGTTCCCGAGTTTCCGAAGTGACGCTCTCTTCCCAGCCCCCTCGCTCGCGCGCTGCCCCAGAATGAATGCCTGCTCTGTGTGTCGGTGGCGGGGCTTAAAGGGCGCCTTGTATGATGAGAGGAGAGAAAAAATAAAAAGAGAGAAAGAGGGGCCGGTCTTAAAGGAGCAGTCAAACTGCCCAGAAATGAGCTCGGAGAAATCTGATTGGTTGAAATAATAGTTTATTTTCGCTCTCTCTCTCTCTCTCTCTCTCTCTCTCTCTCTCTCTCTCTCTCTCTCTCTCTGTCTTTCTCTATATCTTGTTCTTCTTCTGCAATCTTGATGTTTCATTAACAAAATGAGGAGAAAAAAGTTTTTGTTTCCTTAACTGAGCTGAATGTGAATGCAAGAGCTTTATGAATATATGCAGAGATTCTGTTGGAATGCAAAAAAAACTATTCTGCGATCATTCCTTCCAATTTTTTCCAACCATTTCATTCTGCCCAATGAACAGGTGATTGGGTGTTACTGAGTATTTATGGACATTCCTCAATAAGAAAAGGCTGGCCTATTAAAATAAGAAATGTGCAATAACTGGACTATATATATATATATATATATATATATATATATATATATATATATGTTGTGTATATGTATATGACATATACATGTCTATCAGATGTCCTTTTATATACGCTATATAAGTCCAATTTATCATACCCATCCATCTATCTATCCATCTATCTATCTATCTATCTATCTATCTATCTATCTATCTATCTATCTATCTATCTATCTATCTATCTATCTATCTATCTGTCTATCTATCTATCTATCTGTCTATCTATCTATTCATTGAGCTGACACACTTGTCTAGGTCCACAAATTTAGCAAATATCAGTAATGGGTTATATTCAGGTGATTTTCTTTTGCACAGGTGGTGATTTAGATGAAACACGTTTATTATATCCACCTCTACATCACAGGTGTGAACAGAATGAGGAAGCCTCTCTGAAGATTGGATGGAGGTTGCATCTCTTTATAGATAGATAATTGATGAGTGTGCATTTATGTAGTCATCTTAAACATCCGTCATATCTAAAAATGTATATAATGCATATTTATAATATATACATATAGTACAATATAAACAATATAACCAAACAAAATATGGAATAATAATAATAATAATAAAGTATAAACATATACATATAAACATTGATATAAACATCAATAAATCCTTATACGTATGTATATATATGGATAGATGATGTATATATATATATATACACATACACATATACATATATACACAATATATAATAGAATATAAAATGAACATTATCCGTAAAAATATAATATAATAATTAAAAGTTATAATAGATTTGTATCTATACATATGGATTATTAATTATCTATATATTATTATATAATATATGTTTGTCTGTATGTGTGAGTTTTAAAGCATACTATATGGTAGAGAATTAACGCAGAGAGGAGGGAGGAGAGGCGACACGGGCCGCGCGGAGACAAACACTGGCGCTATTCTGCGCAACAAAGACCCCCTGTTTGCCCTCCATGCGACAGACTGCACCAATCCAGAAATCACCACTTTTTCTTTTCTTTTTTCCCTCCATTATCTGTGAATGTAGACTGCGATAAGGGAATCCTAAGCACGAGCGACTCTCTGTGTCCGTGACCCTCCGCGTCTCTTCTTTGCGCCCTTTGTTTTAACTCAGGTGAATTAGTCATCATGTGATCAAAACAAGCACCCCCTTCCCCCATAAATGAAGGAAAAAAAAGGGGGGAACAAAAAGCATTTCTGTGCATATGAAAGAAGACAAGAAAAGAAAAAGAAAAGCCTGTCTTCCCTTCTTCTGCCACTCTTTGTCCGCGTCTTAACAAACTCTGACATGTGGGGGGAAAAGCTCCAGGAGCGGCGCTGAAGGACGGCCCGGCTCCTGCAGGACGGCCCGGCTCCTGCAGGACGGCCCGGCTCCTGCAGGACGGCCCGGCTCCTGCAGGACGGCCCGGCTCCTGCAGGACGGCCCGGCTCCTGCAGGACGGCCCGGCTCCTGGAGCCTCTGAGCGGGGAGCTTCAGGGAGCCACTCCGGGGATCCGTGGAGGATATTCGGCCCTGCCTCGTTCTGACGTGAGTGTTTGTTTTGGCGCAAATAATGTAGGGGGATTTAACGGGCATGACTTTACAGCTGATGACGTTTATGCCAGACCCCCAAAAAAAAATCCAATTAATTGAACACATGGCCCTGATAAATGTGCTGACTGATGAACTGAGGAAGAATTGAGTTATATATTATGCTCCGGTTATAATGTAGAGCTGGCTGGGGGAGAAAATGCCTCTACCTTCTAGTAAAGTCTTATTTGTCATCATTATCAACGAGAAACCTTCACTTAATAAACTGTCCGTAAAACATTCCCTCAATGATATTCAGAATTTGCTCTGGTGAGGTAAATAAAATAAATAAATAAACCGAGGGAAATAAATTAAAGAGTTCGGAAAAACATTATGGTTCATTATTATTTATTCTAATGTATACGAAAATCATTAATCAGTGTGAATAATAACTGTTGTCTTTTTATAAAAAGGCTGCAATGAGTTGCTTCTAAAATTCTGCATGAGTATTATGTTTTGTTTTTGGCTTTTTTTTTGTTTAAAGTCTAATTATAATGGGCACTAAATGTATTTAGTACGAAAGGCTTTTGTATGCTACTCCTCATAAAGAGTTATTCAGCTTAAATAAGTAGACACTTTAATTGATTTTAGTGCCTCTTTTTTTTTTCAAGGAAAAAATATTATTCTCAATGTTTAAAAACTTCATCATGAAAAATGAAAGAAATTGTCTCAGTGAAATTATATAAGTGAAATTATTTATTACATGTTTCAGATATGAGTATAATTTACTCTATTTGAAGCATAATTCGTTCCTGACATTAGTAGTAGTTTACTTTTAGATTATTTGCATGAATTAACCTTTTTAGGTTGCTTTTACTAAGAGTGCTTCTTTGTGATTTGACTGAGGAGCAGTCATTACAGTAAATATCTGGTTAGAATTAATAAAAAGAAACCCAAAAACAATAGATTAATTAAAAAAATTTAAAAAAAGATTAATGGATCTCCCATCGGGCCAGGACACAATTAACTCAGAGCTTTATATTACATGTATACATTTACACATATTCTTTTACTTACATTAAGCCACACCACTCAACCTGACTTTATATAGTTCTCCAAATATCTGATATTGATTTTTAAATGGTAAAAAACTTGTAATCTAAACCTGCATCAACCCAGACGTCCACAAGTGAAATGCCGGTTTTGAGCGTTCTTGTCTTTGTTAGAGGTGACGTCACTCTCGATTAACGAGTGATGTTCAATGTATAACTATAGACACAAATGACTAATAATCCAACAAAATACAATGCTGTTATTATTATTATTATTCATTATTTGTATAATAATTATTATGATGATGATAAGAATAACACAATAATAATAATAATAACAATAATAATAATAATAATAATAATAATAATTATTATTATTATTATTATTATTATTATAAAATAATAATGATAATAATGATAATAATCTGAACCAATTTTACAATTGAATTACAAGGATAAAATTTGAATCATTTAAGCATTAAACTGCACTTATTGTCACATATTAGTTATTTAGTGCACTTTTTGTGAACTTTATAGAGCTCTTCATATTTTTTTAATTTATAAATTATATTTTAGCAGTCTAATGCACCTCCTGAGATGAAAGGAGTTTATATACGTCTCATTCACTCTGTCTCTTGTCATGCATGCACCTGTGCAGGCAGAGCAGGTGTGTCAGTCCTCCCCGTTGAAGTGGATCAGTCAACCAAGCACACAGATCCGGTGGGCTTCTGTTATTGCTGTTATTAGGCTATTATAAATCCACTGAACCTTGTCTTATATTTTACAATGAAAGCAGCATTCAGACTTGGGATCTTAGAACTGAAATAACGAAACACTGATTGATTACCATTTATTTTCCTACCCTGCAGGGAAGCCAGAGGTCACAGTCAACCATAGAGCGACAGAACAGAAACTGGTAGGGATTCCCATTCAACAAACCTTCATTTTCAGCATCAGCCCACCCCTACATTTTACAACTGGTTCCAACAATGAAACGGAAGTAATGATAATGCACCATTTATATATTTTACTAATAGAAATAATTGTCAGTTAGATTCCCAATGAAACTGTCAGGGAATCGCCAAATTGGTACAAACAAGAATCCAAGCCTCCACACGACGCTCCTGATCTTTTCACGCCATTCATTATTCCCATAAACTCATGCAGCTGTGCTTCATTTAAATCGGTCCCCATGATACAAGACTGTGAATCCTGTCTTTGTGCTCATGCCACCGTTGTTCCTTTTCTTTTGTCTTTTTCTTATCGTTCTCTGACTTACTGGATAAAGGAAGGGAAGGCGTGATAAACACTATGTGTGTGTGTGTGTGTGTGTGAACTTGGAAAGGCTGTCACTGCAGCTGTGGAGGGGGCTCGGATGTTGTGTGAATGTGAGAGTGCTGCATGTGATTATATTTTTCAGAGTGTGTGTATATACTAGATGTGTGTCTTTGATTAAGGGTACTTTCGGGGATGTTGTTCTGTTATTTAAAGGCATTTGATGCAATTAGGTTTAAAAGATATTTTCTTAAACAGCTGGTTTTTTTGTTCCAATTGTGGTTCTGCAAGTATCGAGTGCATCTCCAGAAATTCAATGTTAGTAATGTGTATTTCCCCCAAACTGACCTAAGTAAGTGTGTGTGTGTGTGTGTGTGTGTGTGTGTGTGTGTGTGCGTGTGTGTGTGTGTGTGTGTTGCTACCTTAATGAATAGACCATTGTGTGTCCGGCTCCATATCTCCACTGGTCAGCCAAGGGAAAGAATCCAGTTACTTCAATTGTGTGAAGGGGAACATCTATAGGAAATTGATATAAGGGGTTGAGGCGGGGTGCGCGGAGAGAGGCATTGGTTTTGGACGGGCTAGAGGGTTTTAGAGTAAGGGTCCCAGGTGAGCCGGGGAGTTTAGTTACCAGAGGCTGGCCTCTGCTGGTATCCCATAATCATTCTTTGACTTGTTTTTGAGAACTTGGCTCATATTTTCTGTGGAAGGAATCTACATTAATTAATGGCTTATTTATCGTTCATCAAATAGTGTGTTTTACAGTAAAAGGCAATTTTTGTGTTACTAAAGCAAGGTACACACTACAGCAGCAGGAACGGATTTATAGACGGTTTGGTTCTGGTCGAAATCATGATCTGAAAATCTGTTCAGGGGAATGTGAGGCTTCACGTGAAAAACAACGTCGGTCTGTCGGCCCCTACTGTGGAGATATTCTGGTTTATTGGTGGTAAACGGTGGCAACCAGAATATCAATGTGAAAAATATGGTGGAAAGTTCATGACGTTACTATACAGTCCAGTAACTACCTTTAACAACAAGTTTTCAGTTGCATATACTAGATAAAGTGTCTGACGGGGAAAGTAGATACAATTACAACAATTTCTTATACTTTAACCTTGGAATCAACATTATTCCACAATATATACCATATTTTTGTCATGAAGGTATGAAGGTAAATGTTTTATTCCATAAATGTAGATATACATACCAGCAAAGTCTATTATTTTAACATATTAACACTGTTACATTTCAGGTTAACTACTTACTTGAAACATTACCCTGTAGTATTTTCCCACTAAATTAACCAAAAATGTATATTGTAATTGGAAAATTGACAGGTGTAAATATATTTTCACAATAAAAATCAAACTTTTTACTTAATTTAGGTAAAAATCTAACTTTTTACTTGATTTAAGTAAAAAGTTAATTCAATTTACTTGTATTAGTTTTTTTTTCTGATATGAAATCCTTCATGGGTGATTGTTAACTTATTGCTTAATCTAGACCTCTGGTTAATTGCCTATTAGTGCTCCTCACACTAATCTACGATAATGAGCATCGTAAACATTCCATGTGTTTAACGTCAGTAAGTTGGCATTTGTCATTAATCATTATTGACATTAAAAAGCTTCCATAGTTACTAGTTTTGAACATTTGGGGAAATAAAACAGACTTTAGATGAGTTCAATGCATCACTCCTTATGACTGGGTTAACCTATTAAATGTTACACTATCATCTTTCATGCAATGAAAAAAAGACACTAGTTGGCAAGGCTTGAATGCTCTATTGAGATACTCATGCAACACATGACCTTTGACCTGTGGAGACATCAATTCGGGTTGCCTTTTATTACTTGTTTTTTAAGGGCACAGATGCACTGAGCAGCTAGTGAGACGCTGTCAAGCATCACACCCTTTTACACCAATTAAGAACAACCTTTAAAGCTGTGTGGTTGCTGCAGCTGTGACTGCAATAAAGGCAAAAGAAAAAAGAGATGATTCAGGAAGAAACGGAGAATCCTCAATGCTGTCTTGTGTCCATTGCAACTGTCTCAAGTCGCCCTCCAGAGCAAAATAAGGCAGTTTATTGTTTTATATCAGCAGCTAAGCAGCTAAGCAGTGTGAACACAGTCTGTGTTTCTAAAGCCCCTCATAGCTTCATAAAATATAAGAAAATTGCAGCATTTGGGAAGTAGAAACAAACCCATCGCTCTCTATGGGATGGCTGCTAGAAAAGCGATAGCCAAATTGTGCGGAATGAGAGGCAAGGGACGTGGAGATTGAGTCATTTGCAGGAAAATGCATAAAATGATGTTCAAGAATTCAGCTGGGAACAAGGGTGTCCTTTGTTAGGATGTTTCTCTCGCATGTCTGGCTGGTTGCTGTTTGGGACTTCATCACACAGCAATGATGTGCCTCCCCAAAAATGTATGATTTTAATGATTCCCTCACAGTTTTTCCCCCTGGATACAAAACAAAATTAATTTAGCTTGACTTCCTGGTCGGCTATGTGTTTGTCAGATACTCGAGAACAGAGCTGGAAAAGTACATTTACTGCCGCTCCTCAGAACTGACGCGACTTTTCTCTTGAGGAATTCCATTTCATGTTTTGTCTGCTTTTACTACATTCTAATAATAATAATAATAATAATAATACATTTAATTTATAATGCACTTTACATTTGGATCAAATCTCAAAGTGCTACAAAGTAAAAGCAGATCATTTTATAATTTATAATTTATAATTTATTCTATACTTCTTTGACACCTTAAAGGGAATCATCGTTCTTTTAACTACACCACAAAGTATTTGCTCTTTATGTGAAAGAATTTCCATATAACACCAATAATCAGTGTGATGATGCAGTTTAACCAATGAATGCATGAGTAATAGTCAAAACTCTGAACAATTCGGGAGCTTATTTGGTCAAATTCCTAATACCCATTCAAATATATAAAGCTTTTACGTGCAAAGCAAATGGTCATCTTACTTTATTAGATATAAAACATATGTGTCAGGTACAGGAAAAATGCACACCAGCATGTACGAACAATTTTATGTCACGTCAATCAATCCGGTCGGCTAAAGAGGCTAAATACCAAACAGCAGCAGAGGGAGTGCATGGATCAGATCATCCAATCATTCATTGTCCTGTTCAGGGTTCTGGGGGCTGGAGCCTATCCCAGCTGACATTGGGCGAGAGGCAGGGTACACCCTAGAGGGGCCGCCAGGTCGTCACAGGGCCGACAAATATAATAATAATAATACATTTAATTTATAATGCACTTTACATTTGGATCAAATCTCAAAGTGCTACAAAGTAAAAGCAGATAAAAGCATCAATAAAAAATAAAATAATAACTATATAAAAGCCTGACCAAAAAGCAGCAATGTTAATTAAAGTTATAGGTTCTGCTAAAAAGGAAAGTTTTAAGTCCTTTTTTAAATGTATCAGTCGTCTGTGGAGCCCTCAGATGGTCAGGGAGGGCATTCCACAGACAAGGGGCAGCAGAACAGAAGGCCCGATCACCCATGGTGCTGAGCTTAGTCCAGGGAAGGAGTGGGTAGAACGGAGGGATCGTGTTTTTATATATATAAGAAAATACTGATATAAAAATGATAGAAATATAGAGACAAACATGCTCACATTCACTGCTACGGGCAATTAAGGATCATCAATCCCCCTTACTGCATTTTTTGGACGATGGGGGGGGATGATGGGACGATGGACGATGGGTGGGTTCTCTCCAGAGAGCCTGGAGAGAACCCATACAGAAAGGTGCAGGCAGAGGTGGATTTGAACCCAGAACCTTGTCGCTGTGAGGCAGCAGTGCCGCCCTTGAGCAGATCAATTTTCCTCAAATGGGAGGCAGAGTAATTTTACCAGCCGTCCCTCATTCAAATTAATAGGGGAAGCAAATAAACACGTGTCTGTATAACAAAAGATAATCGTTACGCACTTTAAACCACAGCCTCCGGAATAAACATTCAGTCGAATTAAGATCCTTCCCAGGCAGATTCAATAATATTCCAGGAAAATATCATTTAAATGAGAGTGCAGTACTGTCAGCCTGTTGGATTGAAGCCAGCCGAGCAGTTCTGGATGTTTCCAGGGGAAATTTTGATTCTGCTCGTGGAAGAACTTTCTGAGAAGAGTGAACAAAAGGCCATCTTTGGTTATTGTTTTGTTTCTCCACCGCCTGAGGCTTAATAATACTTCTGTATTATAATCATAATCATAATAATAATAATTCTGTCTGCATCATGCTGTCATGATTACGAGTAGTCGAGAAAGAGCGGTGAGAAATAATGGATATACTGTCGAGGGAAGTTGCTACGTGAAGAAAGTTGAACACACAGGTGAGCACCGTCAACGGAGACTAACCTGGAAATCTGTTTAGGACCCCCAAAGAAATTGGGAAAAGGGGCCCTGAAAGGGGATCCTATAGTGTGTGAAAAAAAAAAAAGAGGCAGTAATTAGCCTGGAGGTTCTTAGAGTCTAAGATCCACACTGCTTATAACTTTCTCCTGTATCTAGAACTTTATTTTCACACTTTTGAAATGAATAGTTCAAATTTGGCATATTAATTGTTGTCTTAAGACGTCCTCTCTGAAAAGTCATGCAAGTGGAGTGAAAGTTCTTCTCTGGAGTCTGAGGAAACCTAAACAGAATCTTTCAAGTGACAAATAATGTTCAACCAGCCAATGTCAGCCAATCATCTTTTATTCTCTCTGACCTGATATTTACTATTCTCACCATAATATACTGAACCCAAAGACATGCCAGGTGATGGTTCTGGACTGGGATCACTCACGATCTCAGATCCTAGGAGGTAGGATTGTTCATCTGATTCCTACTTGTAGACAGCAGGACACAAATTGACCTAATTAACTCCAAAACTCCTTTTTAGGATAAAGGAGCAGACGGAGGTCCTGCTGCTTGGCTTCATCTTTGAGAAGTTCAGCGCCGATCGTTCCCATCCTAGTCACTCGTTTGACACTTTAAGATTTGCTGGGTCTCAGTTTTCTAAATGAGCTCATAATCCTTTATTCTGTCAGTACAACCCAACGCTGGTCCTTTAGAGAAAACAGACAAAGGAAAAATATCGCTTTCAAAGTACAAAATAAGTTTTGTGACTTTTTTTTTAAGTAGCATATATTATTTGAGTTCTATTCGTCGACGTTGGACCCGATTGGACTGCGTGTGTTTGTCCTCCTTTGTCTTTGCAGGACATTGGCTGTTTGATTTTAGGGAGAAATGAGTGTTAGGGGCGACAGGAAGAGGGGTGATGCCTCTGAGGGGCAGATATGGAAAAAGACAAGGATAAAAAAGTCATTTTCAAATCATGAGTTTTGCTCGGAACATTGAATTAAGCAGCGTGAACGGGTGGGGGCCTCCAGGGTTCGGGGGCGGCTTGCCGCAAAGATGCCTGAATGAAAGAGTTTGTTGTTTGATGCTGGGAGGGGAAGATGAAAGGGGAGAGGGAGATGGCAAGTTTGTCGGGCATCAGCCCCCTCTCCCATCATCTCTTCACCCTGCGGCCCTCACTTGCTCTGCCCATGTGAGCTAAAGTTCAAACGCAGGGCCCACAGCTGCTCACATAGGCTCTCTCACAAAGACGCACACATACGCGCACACACACGCACACACATGCACACACACACATACACACATGCACACACACACACGTGCACACACGGATGAAAATCACATAAACATGCATTAAATCAAAACATACAGGCAGATGTGGAAGCTGCATTCAGATACTTAGATACATGAGTCTCAGCAGTTTACACACACAAACACACACACACACACACACACACACACACACACACACACACACACACATAAATGTCTTTAACCATTTATAAGGACCTAATTCTTGAAGTTATTTGTGAGGACCGCCACTTCTACTGGAGCTGGAACATTACAAAATATAATCTTGACACAAACACACACGCACACGAACACAGACACAACCACACGCACACACACGCACACACACACACAAACACACACAAAAACATATCCACAAAAACATGTCCTCTTTGTGAGGACCTCGTTCTCTTATTTATTTGTAAGGACCACCACTTCTACTGGAGCTGGAATAATGCAAAATATAAACTTGACACACACAGACACACATACACGCACACACACATGCACATGCACACAAACACACACATAGTCACATAAGCATGCATTCCCCATCCACAAACACAAGAAAACCCCAGTGGATCCCTTGCAGAAAGATCACACACACTGAATCTGACAATCATAAGAATTCATCTCTGACTCTGGCTGCATGTTTGAGAACAAGAAAGACAATAAATCTCTTCCCATGAATCCATGTCCACGCTCAAAAATGTCGTAAATATATAAAACGTAGTCATGTGCATTGTGAAAAATATTAGATTTTTAAAAGAAAGATGACAAATTGTCCTGTGCAACATTGCACTTTGTGTAAAAAGATAACACATTTGAGACATTCCTGACTCTATTGAAATAGAAAAGCATGATTAGACAAACAACAGTTACACAATTCCTCCACTGCAGTGCTGAAGAATATGAAATGAAATGTGGATTTTTCTAGCCGGGGGCCGTACCTGCTAAGTAAGACATTCGATGTACAGGTGTACCTGGATAGACACAACATATGGTCATGTACCTCGGAGTACTCTGCCGCTTTCATTTTTTCAATATTGTCAGCTTGGGATATTTGATATTTTCTGCGTCACATGCAGAGTGATTACTCAGAGTGCTGGATCCAAGCCGTCATGGGGCCGAGGCAGAATTTCATTTGAGGACCCTCACTGCTAAAACTATTGACTTGAGTCAATATTCACACACTGAAAATTTAACACAACCGTTATAAAACTTTTTACATCCCCAAAACGTCATGGATATTATGGAGTCATACGCAACTACAGATCCTTCTTGTTAACGCAAATAACTCCACCCTATGCCCCCATAGACCTTAAAGCGAGGAAGAACTGGGTTGATTTTGGGAGATGTCGGTTGTATATATATATATATATATATATATATATATATATATATGACACTAGGCGGAGGCGGCAGAGGTTTTCAGGCCAACATTTTTCAAACGTTGGTCCAATTTAGTCCAAATTTGTTCAATAATAATCAACTCGAAACTTTACTCACATTAAATGTGAGGAGTTCATTCAGGGGAATTTAATGTACAATGCAAGGGATTGGGGGCTTTTCGGGGGATATAACCTTGCTGTCGGAGATGACAGCGTAGGTCTAGTTAATGTTTGTTGCGGTCGGGCGTTAACTGATACTTTAAAAGTTATACAGCTTTTTTTCCTTCACATTTAGCATTAACATTAAATTAACCACTTTAATTTCTTTGATTGAAAAAAATCACAATGTGCAAAAGAGCAACAGAACATCCTAAATTAAGTTCATTGAATCCACTTCAAATAAAAATCCGATCTTCTTCTTCTTCATCCTTTGGCTGTTCTCGTTCGGGGTCGCCACAGCGGATCATCTGTTGCCGTCCATGGACCGAAACCCTGCTGGCTAAACGTACCAGCGGCGGCCGTTATTAACCCGGGCCTCAACCGATCCGGTTTGAAAATCAGTTTTAGGTTCAGCATATTGATTTGGCATAGATTTTACACCTTATTTAGAGAATAAATGCATCTATAAAACAAAAAACATACCGAGTAAAAATCGACCCTAAGTCCCAACAACAATAAATCCGGAGAACAATAAAAAGCAGAATAAATATATATACATAAAACACCAACAGATGTATGAAAGTTGAATTGCTCTTGGGGCCCCTCTGGGCACCACCGCCCGTGAGCAACCACTTAGTTTACCATGTTTACGGCTGACCGATTACTTTTAATAAGTATAGAGGATTCAAATCAAATATAATTTCAGCTTACGGGTTGGAGTCGTCGAGCTCAGCAGACAAACTGTCGTGGGCGTGAGCAGAGAGTTTGCTACTGCTCAGTGCAGCTGAGATCGTTTTAGTTAGCCGAATGAAAGGAGAGGCCATTGATTTGTTTGCTCAACAGCGCCTGCCAGGATGACTGTGATGTTTATTTGAATGGGATGTGCATTAAGAAAAACTGTTAACGATAGTTCACCAGAAGAGATGAGGAGACAGAATGTAGCTTTTATAGTTACATTTAATTAATCTTCCCATTCATGTGAAATTTTAATTATTAATTTATCTAGTAAATGAAAAATGGAAAATATAAAAAATTTTATTTGATGGGGGTGTTATTAAGATATTTATAATTGGCTCTTCTTCGTCCATGTTATCTCATTATTCTATGTGTGTGTGTGTGTGTGTGTGTGTTTGTTTCACAGCCTCACAGTTCAGCGGCAATTCTTATAAAGAGATGTATCCCTGTTTTATCATTCAAGCTGATAAAGAGTGGCCACAGTAGTTTGATATTGTATCACATTGTAGTAATGGACAAAATAAGGAACACATGATATGAATTATTTGGGAGTGAACTTTAACCTGTTGGACAGGTGTTCATGCTGCAGTGTTCCGCTCTTTAAAATGGGGATGCCAGTCTCTTTTTTTCGCTCTTCTAGATGGCTCTCCTGGCCAAAATACATTGTGAGTCAGTAATAGTACACCCCTAATCCTGCAAGAGGGAAATGGGTGAAAAGGAAGCCCAGCCATGAGATGGCTGAGTTTGCAGGAGGAGTTGACTCTGAGAAGAGATGAGATGTCTGAAATAAGCTTTTCCTATGCTTAATATGAGCATAATGTGCTTCACTGATCAAACTGAGCCTAATGTTTAAACTTTGGAGTTCGAAAGCGAAACTGATCCAAGCAGAATCAGAAGCAGCTGATTAATAAAAAAAGATCCAAGCATGACATTCACACAGATTAAGGAATGAAGACAGAATTGAAGAAAATTGAAACAACAGGAAGGGGCTGGAAAAGCGTTCATGGCAATCGACCAGAGATCAGCAGCGCTTCAGTGCCACGGGGAAAGACAGAAGAGAAGTGACAGAAGGAAGGGGGAGTTGGAGGGGTGTAAATCCTGGGATGAAGAGGACATGAAGATGATGGACACACACTGGCGCACACATACATCCTATAATTAGCATGCTAACAGGCATTTAAAGGCCCCGCACAAAGGTTCAGTGTTGAGCCTCTGTTGCTCAATTTGGAGACAATAATGCACAATGGGAGTCAGTGGAAGCCCCCAATTCCCCCTAATAGCTGATGTGGCCCAGCGTGGCTTCCTATTTTACCATTCCTCCCATCACACTCATTCACTAACTTACTGATCCACTAATGAAAAGCCGATGGCCTCCAGGCCTGCAGTGACTGAGCAGCTTGCCCCTTCCTACTCATTTCCCTCTTTTTATCTTTTCCTCCAATGACAGAAATGCCTCTCCAGTTCTCCTGAGGTTCAGAGGTCTGATTTTACTGCCGGGGTTCTAACCCATGGGAACCGCTTCAGACTGACAGACACAGTCGGAGGATATATAATTAAAGGAAGATCATCTGGCAGAGAGGGGAAATCTCCCTCTGACCCGACACAGGCTGATCTGAACTTAATTAAGATCTGAACAGGAATGATAAAACTTATTAGAACTATTGGAACATGCAATGACTGAAAAATGTTTTACATATCGATATATGGAAAATAGCCTGGAGCAAACAGCTGTGAATCCCCTTCCTCACAATGTAGAGGGTGCAGGGAACTGTTTCCTAACAGGCTGGCACCCTCTGCATGTCGCTGCATCGTCTCCAAAGCATGTATCCCAGCGCCAATGGCGTGCAAACTCTGAAAAGAACTCAAACCTGTCTGCAGGGAGCTTTAGCTTCTCTGGAAGCTCCTGTCAAATTCCTCAGCGGTGGAACCGGTGTGCTTTAAGTGCATTATTTTCAAAAGGGAAAAATTGGGGAAAAAGAAGAAAAAAAAAGTGAAAGATTGAAAAAAGAAAGGAAAAAAAGGGGAGAGGGAAAGAAAAGAAAAAGGAAAAAGGAAGAAAACAAAGAAAAAAGAAAAGAAGAAAGAAAAAAAACGATGTCCTCTGTTAACACAGAGGTGGCCACAGTACACACATTCTTCACTCAAGTACTCTTAATTGTTTGAAAAATACTTTAAAAGTTTGGATTTCATTTCACTCAAGTAAAAGTGAAAACTTCTTGCAGTTTGTTTGGCTTCTAAGGTATTTTACGTCTGTCATCTTGTTTGATCTGTGTCTGGTGGTATTCACCAGGGGGACACACAGAGGGGTCATCTTTCTAATAGTTCAGTCCATTTAGCTTGGAATCAGTCAAATAAGAAACATCCTTCAAATGCAGGAAGTAACTCTCCAAATGTGTTTCAGTAATAAATACAGTAATGATGTGTTTACACTTTGTTACTTCTCATCTTTGGTCACCAGGACTTGCGGTGTCCTGAATCTCGCTCTCAGATGCCAAACATGTTTCCAAAGAGGGAGACAGTCTGATCACAAGGCTTTAGCCCAAAGTACCAACTTAGAAATCATGGTACAGGAAGGTCCAAATGCTGCGTCGCTCCAGCGGTACCGTAGCAGAGTACAAAACTGTAACCTCTCAACGTTGGTTCATTTTTTGTAGATTTTGTCTGTACCTCAAAAGAACATTTCTGCCCCACCAAATGTAAAGATCGTATCTTTATATATTAATTCCACCATAGTATTGGTACCTAATGAGGTTCAGCTGTAATAACATGTCAATTGTTTACAATATTCACCCAATCAATGTAAGTTTTGGTCTAAAATTTGAAGAAGAACCAACTATTAGTTTACATAATTTGAATAAAATCTATGTTTGACATGTAAGAATAAGATTTACTTTTCTGGGCATTTAAATCGATATTTTTTTCTGTTTGAACTGACTAAAAAGTTGGAACAGTATTCTGTGTTTTTCAACTATTTAAGCCTATTTTATAAAAAAAAAAAAAAAACAGTAAGAATCGGGACTTTGTACCTATATCTTGTTAATTATCTGGATTGAAAATCTGAAAACTTTTGGGTGAATCCAGATAATATCATAGTTTACTTGTGATTTACTAGATTTTGTTGATTAAATGTTCTGGACACACCTGGCTAAAAGCTAGTTGGCATTCTGTGACATTTAATTGTCATAATATACGGTCTGAAACAGATCAATGGGTGTTGGTAGTACAGCTTGTTCTTCCAAAAATGATGATCTTTTTACTCAAACCTCTTAGTAGGGCATATTAGACTACTTGGCAGACATTTGTATGTTATTCAAAAACAGATGACTGATGATTTGTCGGCAAGCAGATCTGGCAACTGTTGCATGAAAAATTTGTTACATTCATTTTGCAGGCCTTGATACCTAATTCATCATAATCTCAAGAAAGGCCCCATGAAAGATGCATATTTATGCCCCATTAATGGGAAAAATATAATTAGTACATATTTTTCTCTGCTAGCCTCATGACGAGCCAACATTAACATAAAATTGCCCGTTAAAATAACTTTCTATGTCTGAACTTGGTACTTAGTTTCATTTATTCTGCAGTAAAAATGGATGTGTTGCAGAAAATCTGAAGTCTGGATCCAGTGGCCTCCACAGGGGTTGTGATGCATGTGAAATACGATGGAATGGGAAATGCAGCATCAAGTTTTAACTATAAATCTGTTGTCTTTTTCTGGCTTTTCATGACTGCAACATCAGCCATTTGCAGTGTTGCTGATAGTTTAATAGGCCTGGGCATCAGCAGGACTTGTGAAGAGACATGTGATGATGCCTTGAGCTCCCTGGCACCATTCTAGCGTCTCTTGTGAGCGGCCCCTCCCACCACAAAACCCTCAGCATCATAAACCTGCACTGTTTTTAGCTGTCCAACAAACACACAATCTGTGGAGGCAACAACAATTATAACCCAGAACAAACTTTTGTCATGCGATAAGAATCGTTATCTTGTATTGATACTGAATTAAAAGTCAACATCCAGTTTGGAAGGAATGTGTTCCTTTCACAGAACCACTAGATGGAGGAGGTGGTTTTCAGCTGAAGCCCTGCCTGGTAGGAACGACTGCAGAGGCATCTAGTGGCTGCAGAGCTTCAGCGCTTATATCTGCACCGAGAAAGGTTCAGTCCTCTATTAGGACCACATTATGGAAAGGATGAACTATTTAAAATATTGTACAGATATTTATATGGAACTTAAAATATGTACAAGGATTAATGAAGTGATTTTCTACATAACAAAGAAACTCATTTTTATTTTACATGTTCCTCTGAAGGGAATTTACAACGGCTGTTTTCCTCGAGTCAGCGTTCTTTGAGATTTTACACAAATCAAAAGCATCATTAGAGAAAAACTGCTTTACTTTGCTTAAACCATTTACATATTTTTAGGCTTTAGATTTCAAAGTCATTTTATTATGGAAAATATATTATAAGTTAAAAAAATGTGTATGTGAATGTTTTATGACTTTTCATTGGAATACATGCATCACCATACCAAAGCCTGAGGGTAGAGGATGGCTTCTGGGCAGACAGATTCCTCCTGGCTCCCAATTCTGGGTTTCATCATTTTAGTAAAAATGTTTCTAGCTTTTACTTGTTATGATCGACAGAGCTTATTTACATGACAGTATACCTTGTTTTTGAGTTAAAACAAAAAGCATAAATTACGAATACTTTGAATTGTCCCGCTGATGGACACCAAATCATCTTAATCAACCAAGTCTTATTTCGTTATTAGCTATCCCTCAATATTATAATAATGAATAATAATAATAATTGTAATTTCTCGTAGCGATAGTTATGTTTAAGCACTCTTTCTATTAAGTCATGGATACAATTCTAACTCAAAAGCTGCCATTGGTGACACTCACAGTGCAGTGCCATATTTCACTACTTCCTTACTTAATGTCTAGAAGAAGGTCAATGAAAACTTGAGGTAAAGCTCCCCCTAGTGGCAGAAATAAACAACTTTCCAAAAATGTATCTTGTTCTTCCTCACACTAAGGTTTTATGAGACTAACATTTGAAAATGATCCATTAAACAGTTTTTGAGTTATCGCATTTACACAAAGGACCCTCCATTCTCAGGAAGGGCTTTTTTTTTCTTCTTTTTTTACAGTTTAGAAGCAGAATGGTATCAGGTTCTGGATAGCCTTCCGATCCACTGCACCCCAAAACGATAAAACTTCCTATTCTCCCTCCATCTTCCATCCTCAAAACGTGTTTGTCTTCTTCCAAAACATCCATTTTCATTCCGCCAGTTCTACTAGTTCTGTCGAGAGGTTCCATTCATTGGCTCAAGTGGCACATTATCCAAAGTGTAAGTAAATGAGACTTGTTAAGACCCCCAGTTTAGACTACCACGACCTACCCCACAAGGGATGGAATCAAGTTTTATTTAGAAAAGGTCTAGGACCACAGCGGTTAACTACAAGTCTCCTCTGTGATCTTGACCACTTTGGTAAATGCCAGGTTAAGATTTAGCGTTTTAACAGTACATCACCAGGGCAACGTTATAAATCAAGGTCTAAAGCAACCTGTAAGACAACGTATCCGATGAAACACTCATTGCATCTGTCATATTAAATTATCCGGAGGAAAAATGTGTTTCTGTCCAGAATTTAGACTTTAAAACATTCTAGGAGGCTTTATTAAAGGAATAACAGGAACATGCAACAGCTCAAGCAAACAGCAATCAGTCCGCCATATAAATTCAGTATATGTAGAATTAAAGGCAATTGAGTATAAGAAAGTTAAAAACGTAAGCTTGTGCAGTGTATTGTAACTATTCCAATCTAGAGAAGAGATTCAAATTTTCGCAATACAATGTAGAGATATCGGCGTTGTAATTTCCAAGGCCTACCTTCATGTTCTTTCATTAATACTTTTATTATGTTACTCATACATTTCATAACACAGTTCCAATCCCCTTTATAATTCCCTCAGACTTTAGTTCATGTGTTTCACGTGAGGCTGATTCCTCTTTAATCTTGATACATATATTAGAAGCAGCGGTGAGAATTAACCAGCCATTCATCCATTCACACATTCATTCCTGTTATGCAGTGGTCGGTTCAACCCAGGGCGGCATCTTGCTTGGGAATGCACGCATCAAAAAAAAAAGAAAGAAAGGTGACATCCCATAATCGGTTTCGTACCGCTCATGCTGTATGTCACACCAATTATAATGTCAACATTTGGTTCAATTAAGCTTGTGGACTGAGCCTTTGTTGATTGTGAGCAGGCAGAGAGGAATCCCACGCTCAGAGGTGGGAGATGATGTGGGTTGGCGGAGCGCAGCAGGTGGGTGGGCGGACGCCAGGCCTTTCTCGCCATAACCATCCTTACACATTCTGATCGTCATATAGTTCCTTTTATGTTCATTTCACTCCAGCCGCCTCATCTCTGTCTCCTGAGGATCAGAACGTTTCATTTCCTCAGTTTGGAAATGAAACGTTTGAAAGTTTCCCACACAGGCTAAAACCACCCCTGCTTTTATGGAACGGGACCAATCTGCTCATCCAGAGCGGTACAGAATCAGACTCACTGAAACTATATTTAGTTTATTGAAAAATTCAATACATTTCCACTTTTCTGTATGTAAACATTCATTCTTTCTATTCTCACAAAGGAAATGTTTGTCTTACATCGTTCATGGAAACAGGAGTGCATCTTGAGTAACTTGTAGTCTCTGTGATGTTACCGCCACCGCCAAATGACAAGTTTAAAAGTAAAACACGTTTTTCTCTGTTATATGTAGAGTTTTGAAAGTTTTGGCCAGGGGTTATAAATCGAGTGATAAAAAAAAACAGAAACCTTCCACTGCTGCAATTCAATTACCTTTTTCTTACTACCAGCTGCGCCCACTTTGTCATAAGTCCTCATTATCATTATTGTTATAGTGATTCCCCCTGGTGATACAGCTGGACCTGAGTCCTTGAAATACATATCAGTCGGTTTGAAAGTCAGTTCCTCCTGAATTTATCCTACCTGTCCCAATCCAGTGACTTATTGCACAAACACCCCTCAAACTCCATCCCTTTTGTTTCCTAGTGGCTTCACACTTTTCTCCCCTCTGAAACGATGGGTACACTTAGGCTGCATCCATCCACCTTTCTAAATCATGCATGAGAGGCGCTTCGTGTTTTACATTCACCCTCCATTAGCCCTCCAACTTCGGCCACAACAAAAGCACAACCCTGAATTAAAACCACTTCACCGCAGTGTTTCTGTTATCACTGGCTGTAGCCTCCACAAGAAACACACCGAGATGGATGTTTTGATTCAAATGTTTACATTGAATGTGATATCCTTAACATTAATAGATTAAGAATAGTTCACCTATGATCTAACAGGAGTCTTTGTTCATTATTCTAGTTTTTTTTGAGTGTTATGTGTGTATATCACAAAATATTTAAAATGCAGTATTGCCTTCCTACGACAATAAATCAATATATTTGTCATGTGTTATTGTCTAAAGGAGTCTTCATCAAATCCCGAAGCACACTCTGTATGCTACACTTAGTGGGTTGGTGTTGTTGGTGTAATATACAGCAAACCCAGAAACAGTAGATTCTCACCAAAGTACGCTAATGCACCTAGCTGAAGGGGCGGGGCTTAAGAAAATAGGCAATTTCACACAAGTGCAAATAACTGACGTTGCATGGAAATATTGCAGGCATTTTCATCCATAAGGTCCATGAACAACGCGGAGATTTTCAAGCATAAATTACATAAATCACAACCAAACACATATTAACATTCAACCAACTCAGTCCTCCTGAAGTAGGGAGAGAATTCCGTGAAAAACTGCGATCAATTCCATCAAATTTCTCGTTAATATTAAGAGAAAACATTCGTATTCTTCAATAAATTACATTTCAAGCGATTAAAAATGCATATACGTCTTTAACATGGCTGCATTTTCTGGATTGAATGTGTTTTTCTCTGTTTATGAAATTCAGTAAAAGCCAGAGACATGAGGGTCATGAGGGTGACTGATCATTATGGCTTGAAGAGCCATAATGATCAGTCACCCTCATCCATCAGCAGAATGAGGGTGATTGATCATTATGGCTCTTCAAGCCATGCAGGTGAACGTAGAAAAAGATAATCAGGAAAACAGTTCTTCATTTATCTGTATTTCTAATCCCACTGAGAAGGGAAAATAAAAGAAACAAATAAATCACAAAACGTAACCGGCAAGGCAAAGGGGAGTTTATGTACATGTCTGAGTGAACTGTCAATAATTGACAGCAGCTCTCTAAAACGTCTCCCTTCAGATTTCTTGTTCGTTCTTATAGGTCACTGGATCAAGAGGGATAGCAGTCTGTAGGATGTCAAACTCCATCTGGTTGTTGTCCATGTCCAGAACACATAGGACGTTGTGACTGCCTGATATCACACTTGGAGTTTCCTGAAACATATTCTGGAAGTCGACGGAAACTGAAGTAGTCCTCTCCTGCGCCACCACAGTCTGACGGGAGTCAAAGACGTCGTCCTCTTCCTCCCCACAGCTCAGGGCTACTTCGTTCTCATAACAGAAGGTGCTCACCGACCTGGGAATCAATTCTTGTGTGGTTCTGCAAGTAGAGACCGGAGACGCGGTAGAAGAAGCGTGGCCTGTGGCGTCGTCCAGCTCTTTGGCGCTGAGGTGCGGCGTTGACGGCACCTCGTAGGTGTTGTGGAAGCGAGCATAGTCTACCTTATAGCGGTCCCGGTCCTCGTAGATGACAGGCTCAAACCTATGACCCCAGAAGATCTCTCTGGCTAGGTAGGAGCTACGGAACTGGGTGGTCATGGCTGTGGCCTCCACCATCCCCTCTAAGATCACGACAATCTCAAAGTCATCTGCTTCTAGATCAGCTTGGCTCAGAGTGTACAAGGGGCTATCTTTATCTATCTCGTGGACTATAACCAACGGGGAGACCAGAAACAGCCTGTCTGTGCCCTCGTCGTAGCCCACGTTAAGGTCCATCTGCTCCATGGGGATGAACTCCCCCTCAGCAGTAACGTATGAGCGTATGAGCTGAGCGCGGACATGAGCCTCTACAATCTGGCTCCTCCTTAAGTTGCCCACCCTCCACATGAGGCACAGCTTGCCATCGCGCTGGGCAATGACAGCGTTTTTGGAAAAAATGAGGGTCTGGTTTCTTTTCTTTGGACGTGCCATTTTGGCCATGATGGTACCAATCATGAAAGAGTCAATGATGCAGCCCACAATGGACTGGAGGACCACGGTTATGACAGCAACAGGGCACTCCTCCGTAACGCACCTCCACCCATAACCTATGGTGGTCTGAGTCTCCATGGAAAACAGGAGCGCACCAACAAAGCCCTGAACGTGAAGTATGCAAGGCATTCTCTGTGTCTGCCCTCCAGGGGTGTGTCCAGAGCCGGGTGCGTACAACCCCCCCACTGACAGCATACCCTTCCCCATGGGGTGTTCCTCAAAGTCCCCATGAGCCAGGGAGACACTGTAAAATATAACGCCAAAGAAAAGCCATGACAGAATGAAACTGGCGCAGAATATGAGCAGCAGATATCTCCAGCGGGTGTCCACACAGGTGGTGAAGAGGTCAGCGAGGTAGCGCTGCCTCTTTTCATGCATATTGGTGAATAAAACATTACACTGTCCATTTTTCTTTACAATCCGGGTCCGTACTTGAGTGGAGCCCCTTGTCAGAATTTTCCCGTTGTAATTGCACATCCCTTCTTGTCCGCTGATGCCGGGGAAGGCGGCAGAAGCTCCTGACCGCCGCCGTTTGATGTCTGCTTCCGCGTTGCAGGCTGAGCGTGGTTGAGGGCTGTGACCGTTCTGGAGTGCTAAGCTGGAGATCTTCTGGCGTTGGTCCTCCGGTAAAATGTCCGACACAATGCTGTACCTGACAGCCAACACAGAGGGGGGGGAAGTAGGAGTCAGAGGTTATGTAAAATGATTTCATGACAAAAACATTTAGATAATAGAATGACATTTAAAACGTGATCAGAACTTCAAAACTTTGTGGGTTTTTGTCACAAGCATGGACCTCAGAATCTAAAGGAGCCGGAGAGGTTCTGTATGGAGGAATGGTCTCAGATCCTGTCCGTGTGTTCTGGAACCTCGTCACACACTACTGAAGGAGACTCAGGCCTGTTTCTGTGGTATAAGGGGGCAGCGCAAAATATTCCATGTAGGACGGCAATAATTTTGATACACATGTTTGTGAGGAAAATTTTCGTTATAAGTTAAGAAAAACGTTTTTGTTTTTTAAAATTTTGTTAGATGAATAAAATGTTATATTTTTGTGCATAATTTGTATGAAAGTTAATGAGTAGAGAATAAATATCTGATTTTAATCCCTTTTAAAAGGTGCCAATAATTTCTGGAGGACACTGCATGTAGCCAGTGCTTAATTTAGATGACCTCTATCTCACACTCATGCAAGAAGTATCAAACGAGATGCAACACAGTTTAAGGGGAAACACAGATGTAAATATGGATTTTAAAGTTTGGTTAATTCCTAAACACAACTATTCTCCTACAACGTATACACTGGCATTGACTTCACTCTCTTGGTCAGTCTGGTCGGTCTCCTTCCTTTACATGGAGGATTACTGGCTTGCGAAGGTGAGTTTAGTGTAGGGATGTGAGAGGGATTACTATCATCACATATTATAGGATTATATCTGAGCCAGACGAGATGGGCCGATAGATACAGTATGTTGCCGATTATATATGAACGCACTCAGGTAATCATTCATGAACTCGATAATGACACAGAGATCATCCGTCTGGGGGTCCCTTCTCCTTTACTTCTCAAATCGGTCTTATTTTCAGTCCTTTCTTTTCTTTTCAAGCTTGTTATTTCATTTTTGTCTTGCCGCAGCCAGTTTTCTATATTTCATCCATGAAGTCAGTCTTTATTGAACCATGGAGGATTTAAAACGTCATACTAAGAAATGAGAACACCAGAACCACATAAGACAAAATAAAACAAACCGAGACGTTGAGAAAGAAAAAAAAAACAGTGCCATGTCAGAGATGAGGTCTTACTAATGTTCCACACTGTTTCTCACTGAAGGGTCAGGACAGTGTACTGTAGGATGGCCTTGGCATTTTCATTGATCGGCTTGCTGTTAATATCCCTGAGCTAGTCCTGACTCACTCACTGAACCTGTGCACCAGGTCAGCACAAGTTGTTCCGGTCCGTAACTCTGTGCTAAGACTGGTGCTGAAGTTACTAAACTATAAAACTGTTTCTGTCAGGAAAAGTCAGGGTAACACTGTGATCCCCGATGCTTTGGTTGAATTCAAATTAATCAATAGATTAAATGGAAGAGATAATTATTTCAAAGTCCAGTCAGAACCATTATGAAACAGTTTTCACAATAACAAAATATTTTTCCATTTCTTTAAGACTCAATATGATTTCAAAGTTACCAGAAAAAAAACAATCTAGGTGTCAAAGGAATAAGGAAACAGTCGGCGCAGGTCTGCTTTTGAAATTCAGGTGTTTCCAAATAAATTCCCTCACCTGTTGGATCTACTTGACCCCATGGCACCTGTAGTCTCTGATAGGGAGGCAGAGCAGGAAGACAGATCCCAAAGGTCACGTCTTCAACATGGAGCTGGTAGTGGAACCCCTCAGAAGACCACTGCAGGTAGACAGACAGTCACAGAATCAGTCTGTGTCAGATCATCAAGTTCTTAGTTGAACCAGCAACTAGCAAAAACCAGATGGATGGAGAGACAGGCCAATCATGCAGGTGAGACACAGTGATGGATGGAGAGACAGGCCAATCATGCACGTGAGACACAGTGATGAATGGATGAGGCTGATGGTGATAGGCTAATCATGCAGGTGAGACACAGTGATGAATGGATGAGGCTGATGGTGATAGGCTAATCATGCAGGTGAGACACAGTGATGAATGGATGAGGCTGATGGTGATAGGCTAAACATGAAAGTGAGACACAGTGATTGGAGGATGAGGCTGATGGTGATAGGCTGAACAGGCAGGTGAGACACAGTGATTGGAGGATGAGGCTGATGGTGATAGGCTAAACATGCAGGTGAGACACAGTGATGTATTGATGCGGTCACCTGATTAACTGCGGCTGATATTATTTGATGCACCAGACCCTGAAGCAGGTAATTGAGACTGAGCATGTGCGAAAGGTGAGGATAATAGTGATATCAGCATTACGGTGGCACAAGAGTGTGAGAGGATAGTCTTTCTGCCGGAACGTCCGGCATGCATTTCATCAGGGCGTTATTTGTCATGTGTCTCTAGTCTGTTGTTTTAATGACCTTCGCATTGGAATTGATGTCATGCTTGAGTTGAGCAGCATGGTGGCCAGAACAGCTGCAACCGAGCAGAGCAGCGAGAAGGTTCTGTTTTTCTAGTTTTCTTTCTTATGTACTGTAAGTGTTGGTCATGGGGGGGTGTTGTGTGCGTAGGTGTGTAAAATATGTAAATATTTTTCTATTCTGGACTCTACTGACTCGAAAAGTTTTCTGCATACAGAATTCCATTGGACCTGTACCACCGGTACCTGTGCATATCAAATAAAACTCTTTGAATCTTTGGATTTAAATCTATGGGGGGTCCTGGGGCCTTTCTGTTTCCCTTCATCTCTTCCTTTCCTTCACTGGCTTTAGTTTCGCTTTAGTTGACTCTGGGATGGCACTGGAGGTGGTCTGCATGGATATCTGAGACGTACGCACTGGACTCGAGGATCTCTAGGGCATCCTAGAATTTAGACCCTCCAGGACTGACGAACACGTTTGTTTTAAGAGAATATTCGGGTTCTCAAAGTTTCCTCAGTTATCGATACATGTGATTGGTTTTAATCATGTGAGAAAAGAAAATATTTCTGCTTTTGGATAATTGTGAAGAGTTTGCATGTTATCCTCACGGGTAAAAAACATGCAAATATAAGTGAATCAGTGAGGAAGTGTGAATGTGTAGGATACAAATAAGGTATCATAACCACATTAAAGAAATATTCCCTTATATTTTCCATTATATTATTGCCTGTAAAGAAGAAATTTGGCTGAAGCTTGAGTCCCTTCATGTTCTCAGCTGATATTACATTGTCTGAGTCTAATGGCAGTCATAAATATCAAACTTGAGTCAGGCTCTTTCTAGTTTCTAGTTTTAAATATGGGCTAGTGTCAGAAAAATGACTTACTGTATGCCTTAAGTGGCCTCAAAACATTATTGAGATATAATCTGATCCCTGTCTGACTACAACCTCCCCATTTTAAAAGTTATTTTCTGTAGAGACTCAATATTTCTCCAGAGCAATATTGAGTCAGAACAGAACAGGAGCACAGTTCTAGTCCTCCTTCTGATTAGAAACTTTATCATATAGACACACTCTAAATTTACCATAAAATGACAAATTGTTTGGTCAAGCATGTTTTTAAATAGTAAAAACAAGATTTGATTAAAAAAATGATTTTGTGTAAGTAAGTCCTCACATGCTTTAAATGCCAAAATAAATCCTACTTATCCAATTGGACTCTCTCAGTAGCCCGGGTTTACGCCTCCTGTGGGGACACTGGGGTGTCTCCCAGGGCTCCGTCCTTGGCCCCTTACTCTTTGGCATATACATGCTGCCACTGGGTCATATTATAAACGGGTTCAGTCACATTTTAAGAAAAAGTGACTGAAAATGTGCTCAACCAAACAGCTGAGCAGGAAATGAAAGGTTCAAGTCAGATTCAGATTTAACACCATAGCCTAGCATCGAACACGCTTGGCCACCTCACAGGAACATCTTCGCCATTATCACGTTCTTGTCCTATTCTTGCAAAAATAAAGGAATTCCCACACACTGACTAACTTGCAAACAATTTTAGTTAAGTGGCAACGTTTTGGTGCTAGACCTTCATCAGGCAGCAAAGATTCGCCCGATGAAGGTCTTATCCTTGTTCTACGCACTTGTGGAAAAAAATAGGTATTGGAAGTATTGGTTTGACAGTGACTCGTCATATTCTTGAAAACATGTCAGTCATCTTTTTGCCTCATTATTAAAACCGCAGCTCCATGAAATTTCATGTTAAACATCGGTAACAGAAAGTGTCAAGAATAGTTTCTGACTTCTATCAGAAAAGTCATGACGTCATTGATGCTACCAAATAATTTTAAAAAAAAATATCCGCCCAGCATTTAAGAGAAGGTATATATTGTTATTACATACAATTGATCAGTATCGATATGTGTTTGTTCTGTATGTGATGATATATTTGGTGTTTTACCATCTTACCAACAACACAACCATGAAATAACTTCCACTTCCTCTGAGCCATGTCTATAAATTAAAGATGCAAACAGCGGAGAGGCCATCATCAGTAACCTCACCTTTCACGCACAAACACTTTAAAAGCTCTAATGAGGTAAAGCTACAGCACGATGTGCGGAGATCTGAAATCACAACGGAAACCAGTTAGAGGTCACCAAGTAAAGCGAGGGGCTGATTTCCATAGGGACGCATCTCCAGCGCCGGATCAGGAGTAGAGAACGGCGGCGAAGACACAGGGAAGTGGCGAGCTGGTAAACGCTGTTAAGTGCTCTTAAAACATGAGTTAAAGAGAGAAGACAGACTGGATGATAGAAAGGGCATAATCGTAACAATCCAACGTTTAACCATGTAACATTTGAGAAATCACGGCGTGGGTCAAAAAGCCTTTTAAAAAGCTTTTCTGTTTTACTTCACGCCACTTAGTGCTGGAATGATTGATTGATGACGTCTCTAAAAGCATTAACATTAATCATATAATGTTTCATAGACATCTCAGAAACATGTTAAAGAAATCACATTTTTACAGTTAGATGTTGTGTATTGTATTATTCTTTTTAATTTAGGGTTTGGGATGTTTAGAAAAATAATTGATATATTAGATAGAGATAGTGATAGATTATCATAATTATCACAGTCAGAAGAATATACATTTAAAGTAAATAGAAGTTTATTTACCACTTCAAATGAATCATCTCATATTCAAGGCGGCGGGAAATAAAGTATGATTAAAATCTGTGGATTGAAATATTTTGTGAATGATGATTAGTAAATGAATCTATTATTAATGAATAATGGCCCATTAATAAATCTATTATTCACAAATAATGATTAGTCAATTGATTTATTATTTATGAATAATTATCAGTGAATAAATCTATTAGTTGAGTGGCAAGAATGTGTTCAACAACTTTTTTTAAATTAATGATTTACAGTCACTTCTACCGAGCGAAGATTTTAAAAACTGAATCCAAACATAACCCCGCTCATCAATGAAACAGGATCATTTGAGTGGCTTGGCTATAATAAGGATCAACTCAGATTTGCCAAAGCATCTGCCAAGTGATGACCTCATTGATGACTCATGTGATGACCTCATTGATGACTCAGTGGCTATAAAAAGGCTAACATCCTTGCAGGCTTCAACAATTTGAATAAACATCTGGATTATACATAAATCAGTTTTTATAGGTCAATTTACTATTTCTGATTTTATTATTTTAATTGTTGTTTGTGACTGTAACTTTGAAGAGGATGAAGAGTGGAAAGGCAGTTGGTCCTGATGACATACTGGTGGAGGTATGGATGCGAGTACCATAACCATATTCCAATTTGGCGATGGGCAGAGCTTTCTGTAATGGAAAACTTCCGTAGATTTGTTGACTGTTAATCCCAAAACAGGCAGAGCAAGAAGAATAGAGGCAAGCAGTGGGGGCGGAGGGATTACGTGACCACTTGTCCCTTCGAGTCTTAAATAATCGGCCATGAGACATACAAGTGTCGCACAAAGAAACTACACATCTAGTACGCAGATTGTGATATAAATGGTTGCTATAAAACACCTTCTAGTCCACAAAAGGTTTGTATGACATCAAAAGATGCATATAATAATAATAATAATAATAATAATAATAATAATAATAATAATAATAATAAATTGGATTTATATAAAGTTACATTACAACTTAAAAATGTGTTTTTTCCGCCCAAAAAAATTAGGAAAATACCAAGAGTAGGAAGAGGATTGTTTACAAGTACTTTCATGTACAACACTGAGTAAATTTGTTGCATAAATTCAGCGTACGTTATAATTTAGTAGCGTTAAAGAGGCCCGTCTCACTAACGTGAGGATCGCATGTGATTATTTTGAGTCAGTCGTGTATTCCACTGAGCAATCACGTCTTTCTTTTATTTTTCTTTGAGAAACTCCCCTGTGCAAACACGAAACATAATCAATACAAACGCTGGTTTCACCTTTGCTTGTGAGGAGCCAACCCACGGAGAAATATTCCCACGCTGACATCACACCCACCCAACCACCCCGGCCTCAACTCAAACATTTATATAAAAGGATTTCATTCTTGCAAACCACATTATTTTCTTGTTATAGATCCGTGGCTAGTTTATGTTCCCTCCAATTGTATTTGACGACTGCAGTTAACTTGCTGGCTGATGCCGATGATGAGTGAGGGGTGATGTCAGCCAGTGTCTCCAGTGTCTCCAGTGTGGCCTAAAACGGCCACACTGGAGAAAGACAATTGTTTGATGAACTCAAAAAATTACTTCAATCGGTAACACTCAATTAAAATACGTTTTTTCAACTTAAATTGATAAGTTAGACTGAAAAATACTTGAGGTTACTAGTTGAAGTCATAACTTTAAGTTCAATTTTTCTTTTACAGTGCATGATTAGACCCCAAAAATAACATAAAAAGGTGATTTTTCAGTTTTAGAAATTCTTCAAATCTCTTTCAAAAAACTTTATTTCACAGTTTCACCTTCAAAACCTAAAATCTAAAACAGTAAATGCACTGAAATGACATTATTATATTCCTGCACCGTTTATAGATGCATATTACATACTGTAAAAAGAGAATTATTGGTGATTTTAAAAAAATGACTTCCTCTGGTGACGCAATTAAATCAAGCATTTCAGACTTCAGTGAATACATTAGACTCAAAACTACTTAAACTTAGTTAGGTTACAAGTTGAATTTGTTTAAGTTCATCAACAATTTTCATTTTACAGTGATCAGACTTCGAAACCCTAAAAAACGTGCCTTCAGATCTCTTTCAACTTAAATTTAAGACTCAATAGAGCTTCATTTAATTGTGTGTTACCAGAAAATAAAACATTTTTACAGTGCAAAAGATCTCTCTGAATTATTACAATGTCAAATTTACACAATGGATCCCTTATAGATCAATAACGTTTCCCTAATCAAATAGATAAATGAACAAATGAACAAATTGACAACTTTGTAGCCATGATCCCTTGTGATGTTTTCAAGTGTCTCCCTCCTCTCGAACTAAAGCAGAGATTTCTCTCAAATTTGATTTTAAGACAAGAAAATAGTTATTAAAGGGTGTAAAAGTTGAGGATAAATCAAATAGTATTTGGTTGAAGGTGACTAATATGTGACATCGGGGCTTTAAGATCTATCTCATACCTTTATGCCTCGATATGAGGCTGAGGGTTAAACTAAAAAAAAAGCCACTTTGTCAGATTTGAGAGGTTTTCTAGGAGATTGTGTTCGGACTGAGCAGTACCGTAAAGTTTTATTGAGCATGATGGATGGAAGCGTGATGCAGTGCTCATGATCATTGGAGAAGAGCGTACCCTCTAAAGATACATCTTCAGAAACGCTCCTGCTGTTTGTAAAGTTATTCAATCAAAAGATTCAACATGAAAAACCTGATGACATCAAGTTATTATGGTGTGTATCTCCTGATTATGAAGTACTCTGTGTTAATTGAATATAAATGCCACTCACCCTGCAGGTTAATCGTAGATTTCTGTCTCGTGTCCTTGTATTTCTTGCGTACCACGTCTCACATCCTAAAAATAGGCTTGACTTTCACTGTCCAGCCCAAAACAAGTCCAACATCCTTTGATTCACGTGGTGTCTGATCCCCTCGGCTATTCTTCCCCTCTTTTTATTCCTCTTTATCTGGTATTAATTCTTTCATCCCCGTAGTTACTTTCTCTTAATCCGTGATTGCCCTCAGCTGCCTCCTTCACGGATGATAATCCTGCCTGTGTGCCTCTCCTGGGCTGAAACTGCTGTGTCAATCTTCCCTCAGCAGAGCAGAGGTTCCGAGGGAGGGAGGGAGGGGTGGGTGGAGGAGAGGATGGAGGAGAGCAACAAGAAGTGAATTGGAAGAAAGAAGGACACGGAGACAAAAGGAGGGATTATTCTCTGTTCAGTTTTAGCACATGTAGGTGTCAGAGGTCACCTGGTGTGTCCATGTTAGCGGTGAGAACTCACTGAAGTCATCACTTCTTCTTCTTCTTCTTCTTCACTCTCTCAGAGGAAGAATGGAGGTGATGGAGCCGCCGTCACGGGTGGGAGATGTGGAAAGTATGAGCGCGCTTCCACATACAGTGATTAAACTATGAGTATTTCTATGGCAATCCCTTGAGTTAGCATAGTAGATGCAATGTGGCAAAGTGTGCCACTTATTTGGTGTCTTTTATCTTTAAACCCGTCCTGTCCAGAAACCTTGACATGCAGAATGAAGGTCAGGGGCGGTGCAGCTCTGAAAGGAGGAGGCCACCCAACTCCACCTGTTGTATAATCTGCATTTCTACCTCCGCCAGGAAGGTTATACTTTCACTCCTGTGCGTTTTCTCTGTTTGTTTGTATGTTTATTTTCTTGTTAGCAGGATTACGGAAAAACTACTGGACGGATTTGCATTAAAATTTTACCGCGAGGTTTTGGCACATCCTAGAGGTGATTACATTTTGGCGAGGTTGTGTGTTGGGCAGCATTTAAAATTAAACAAAATAAAATAATAAGCCTTTTAGATGGTGACTTCACAATGTGGCTTGTTGCTGCGTTTGGTCCTTTGATCCCTTTGGTGTTTCTTTGGGGGTGGAGCTAGGGGCTAAGTGGGCTGAACAGAGATGTTGAAGTGGAAGGTGGTTAAAGATTATTTGAGAGATACTCAAGAGAGTTTGTTGGTGTTGTTGGTAGATTTAGAGACTAGAAATAAATCAAACATTATTGGAGGAATTTTCTTTTTTTGAGATGAGGCGACCAGATCGGACTATCAGGGGTAAGTAATGGAAAGAAATGAAAACAGAAAGGAGTTGCGGGGGGCAAGGGAGTGAACAACACACCCCAAGCGCAAGGACCTCCCAGGCGTGCCGGTTCAGGGTCACCCCAGTGGCAAGAGGCCACAGATACCTACCCCAGCCTAACAGGGCAGGTGACAGGTGTATCGCACCCCTCCCGATCCCCACCACGACCCCATCAGCCTTTGTACAAGGTATTGTGTTGATTTGAATGTGTAGTACGGTGTGCATGTTTAGTAAGGTGGACATGTGGTATGTGTGGATCTAAGGTGCTGTGATTACAATTGGGGGCATTTGTGTCATTGAACGCCCCACCGTTGGCAGCAGAGCTCCTCAACATGTCCCGCTGGTCCCTCCGTGTCTACAGCGCGATAAAGATTTAATCCAAAAGTACTTTATACCTCAACATGTTTCTGCTAGCATGTTAAATCAATGATCTGTTAATATATAAGGAGGGATCACATGTCTGAATGTTGTGACAGGTGCTTTTACGTGTATTTTTATTACAATGTTGGGTAGTTTAAACTGTAGTCTGTTTATATTTATTACAATAATTACATAGAGGCAGTAATGAAAACAGCGTTTAAATCAAAGCAGCTTGCAGGAACAGCTGCGTACAGTGTTGCTTTGAAACAATAAAAGCAATTTTGTCCTCCTTACTAATTTTTTTGCCATATAAATCAAAAATATGTCAAAATCACATGATTTCAAGCCTTTTATAAGAACCTGGATTGCAGAGAATATATTGGCTTAGAAAGAATAAAAATAATTCACCATCTTTGAAAGGAAAATCCTGGCGCTTCATTTGCACTCTATGGCGGTCAGGATAACTGTCAGTATCACTAGAGAGACTAAGGATGATAGGAGTGAAGGAGGAGTGTTGCAGAAAGTCACACAGGAGATGACCATGCAGACAGACTTCTCAGGGCAGAGCGGACAGTGTGTATGTATAAATAGCTCCTAATCAGGCCTGGGTGTCAGATTAGTTCCCATAACCTTTTGCTCAGCACACACTCATTGCTGTAGCGTATAAATGGGTCAGCCCTATCCAGGGGATGTCCTCCACAGAACACTTGTCTGGAATGAATCACCCACTGGAGAATAATAAAGAGACATTTCTGTTTCTTCTTCTGGACTTCCGCTTCTTTGCACATTACTATCCTCATTGTCAGAAGTAGGAGAATTCTGCTTGAGAGACGGTACTCAGCTTGAACGGCATAATGACGTGAAAGCTGTGTGCTGGATGCTGAGGAGTTTTATTTGTAGGTGGGCAGTGCCCCCTCAATCCTCTGGAACAGCACAGACGCGCTCAAAGTGGGCTGGAAGAATTTCCTACATATTCCCAGGTGACTTGAAATGAGTGCATCAAAAAGAGGACGGGGAGAAGAACGCGGGTGATGCCCAGATTCAGCTGTGATTTATGGATTTAGAGGGAGGACGAATAAGGAAGAAGAAACACAGAGTGATGAGAAATGGAGGGTGAGTGGTTTTAGGATTCAACGGTGATTCAGATAGGAAGGAGAGGGAGGGAGGTGGAGCTCAGAGGACAGTGAAGACTGAGGATGGAGAGTATCTACAATCTGAAAAGTATGCTACAGGCAGTGGTGACCCTGTACTTGTAGGGGCCTCAGGCACAGAAGCTCAGCACCTGTCCCTCAAGATTTAGGTCCCGCCTCACAGTCCTACCAGACAAATTTTATTCTTATTCTTATTTCTTCCCTCCATCCCTGTGAAAAGGGACCCCACGCACCCTTTGAGTTGACGCCCGCCCCCAAACCAAATCAGGGCCAAAAGCCTGAAACGGAAAATTTCAAATTTTATTTTTTCAAATATTTTAATTTTGGAAATTTAGAAAACCTTTTAGCCTTCATGGGGCTCCACATGAATCCCATAACACAACAAAAAACACCTTTTACAGTTTTCACATGATGTGAAAATGATCATGAAAAAATGTGATTCTTATCTACAGAAGAGGATATGTTTTATCCTTTTGCATGGAAATAAAGCGCTTATATTATATTGTGATCTATTGAATTAAAATAAAGAAAATTGTAAAAGCTAAAATAATTTCTTTCAAGTGAAGACAAGTTTCCCCCTTCAACTTTTATCCATAGAATACTGCCACCTGCTGTTTGATCAAGGATATAGCTACTTCTTGATGTGACAAGTTAGCCAGATAATGTCCTTGCCAGAAACAGGGAATTTTTTTCAAAATAAAATCTCAAATCCTTATAAATAACGAATTTTGAAATAATACCCATAAAATTTGGTACACGAAAATGTCATGGTTGTAAAACGTGACCTTTACATATCCTTGTGGTCACTTTTCCACAGAACGCCCCGTGTTGATGATTGCGACTTTTACTTCGAAACAACCAAATCCGGAACAAGGATACAAGTATCTGATCCGGTTAGCTTGATGCTAGTGGTGTTCGAGCTGTCAGCCACGTCACCGCCTCTGAAATAAGTTCCCTCTGATGCCGCGGCAGACACACTGGAGATTGTGGGTGGACTCTGCAGAAAAACACATCTAGTTATCTTCTTAAGTGCTAATATCGAGCTAAATAGAATCCAGACAGTTCTGTCGCTACCTTCTGTTTTGCGAGGTTTTTCTGGAATTAATATTCGTGTGTTCGCTTTGGGGCTCAGCAGCAGCTCTGAAGTAAGGACGGATAAAGTCCGGAAAGTTTCTGAAGACAGTTTTGTATCCGAGACAAAACAATCACCATGAATATCTTTCGTCTGGCGGGTGACGTGTCACATCTGGTGGCTATCGTTGTTCTGTTGCTGAAGATATGGAGGTCCAAATCTTGTGCTGGTAAGTTGACATTGGTGTCACTGCTCTTAACTCTCTGAAGATTGTGATGGCAGCCTGCAGATTCGTTAATACGCATACAGCTGTGCACTACAAAACACAGCTGTGACTACACAAATAAAGTCAAAGGTCGTGGTAGATCTTGGTGGACAATCCTTGTGTGTGAGGGCAAGCGACGTGGCAACAGAGCAATCTGCTGTCTGCACCACGTATCACGTACACAACAGCACACATCCGGTTAAACAAATAAATCACCATTAACGCTGTCTTCTTTTGTTGTTTGTCTTTGATCATAAAGTTATGGACATCCTAACTTTTTCCTCTCATGTGTGAGCTGGTTTGGACCAGAAAGTGGCCTGTTATCTACTATGATAGGCTGCCTTTGACTAAATTCCTTGTATGGATTTTCCCTTTCTCTGCAGGCATCTCTGGGAAGTCTCAGGTGTTGTTTGCACTTGTCTTTACCACAAGGTACCTTGATTTGTTCACGGTTTACATCTCTGCTTACAACACAGTCATGAAGGTAAGAGCATCACCACAGACCCGCACACACATGCATTTTCACCTGACGCTTAAACTAAACACTTTCATAACCAGCACAGATCATGCTAGGACTCTGACACTGGTGTGATTTATTTGATCAATCGTCACTGCAAGCAACGTGAATCAGTGTGCAGACTTAAATATGGACCCAAATGTTGTATTACACCAATTCAGTCAAATGCGTTGTTTTACAGTGACGGATGGCGTTTTATTTTGAAAGTGTTTAACATGGTTCATATGGATTTTCATGCCCAATAATGAATTTTTGATTCTTGCCTCAGGTGGTGTTCCTGGCTCTCTCCTATGCTACAGTCTACCTGATATACATGCGCTTTAAGAGCACCTTCGACTCGGAGAATGACACATTCCGCGTGGAGTTCCTTTTGATTCCAGTCATCGGCCTTTCCTTCCTTGAAAACTATGCTTTGACCCCACTGGAGGTAAATAACACACAGTAGGCGCAATGAAAGTTTGGGTCAAAGTGTAGAATCGTTCTCAAAGGGTCATTCAAGTTGTATAAACATGCAGCTTTGGGAATTTAAGTTCTGTTTTTCTTACTGTTCTTACCTTTTCACATGTTTCTCCCTTCATCTTCAGCAGAATTCACATGTTTTCCCCTCACTGATTCCATCCAGGTCATGTGGACCTTTTCCATCTTCCTGGAGGCAGTGGCCATCATGCCACAGCTCTTCATGATCACAAAGACCGG
This sequence comes from Lophius piscatorius, assembly GCA_009660295.1. Taxonomy (NCBI): domain Eukaryota; kingdom Metazoa; phylum Chordata; class Actinopteri; order Lophiiformes; family Lophiidae; genus Lophius; species Lophius piscatorius. The sequence goes on from VRLP01004051.1 coordinate 44,487, forward strand.
TGAGGCGGAGTCCATCACTACCCACTACCTGTTCTTCCTCGGCCTCTATCGAGCCCTCTACATCGCCAACTGGGTGTGGCGTTACCACACTGAGGGCTTCTTCGACCAGATCGCGGTGGTTTCTGGCGTGGTGCAGACCATCTTCTACTGTGACTTCTTCTACCTTTATTTCACAAAAGGTGAGTAAAGACTATTGCCAAAGGAGGTCATTGAGCAAAATATTAGCTGTGGAGATTTGCGCCTGGTTTTCATTGTGATCCCTTTGGAGGAATTTATATTTCTTTACGAAGATTAAATAATTTCGTGGAGACCGCACTTTATTATTGAAAGGCTTCTCTGCTGGGTAAGAACATAAAAATAATTCACTATCGCATTATAACGTCATCATTTTCAAGTATTTACGTTATAATTTTCATTTTATAACAAGAAAAGTTTCACTATTTTACATTATTAGGTTCATGTTATAACAAGATAAGTTTTACTATTTTACTATTTACGTGTGATCCCGCTCGTCCAGTTGAGGATGTCAGTCAATCGGGTCAGCCGGGTTTGGTTGGGTGCGTTAGCTCACCTGGTGAACAGGTGGGCAGCGGGAGATGAACGATGTGGTTTCAAATAGAAAATTGTCTAATCGCGCTGTTCAACCTGGTTCTCCTGTCTGCAGTGCTTCGAGGAAGAGGAAAGATGACCCTGCCGATGCCCATTTAATCAGCTGCGTGTCGGCGCCTGCTACAGTTCAGCATCTGAACACATGCCGGGCCCTTCAACTGTCCGTGTTCTGAGCAATGGGACTAATGGTCGGACACCATTCACCAGACCCAAATGAGTCAATCACACTTTGTGTGTGTGTGTGTGTGTGTGTGTGGGTGTGTGTGTGTGTGTGTGTGTGTGGTTTTGTTTCTCCATATTAAATGCAGACGTGGTTCTGGAGAAGTGTCCCTCATGTTCATGTGGAACTTTAATTCAGGCAGGTGAGAAAGATTTTGGGAGCTGCTTAAACTTCCCTAAACTTCCCTTCCAGCTTCTCAGAAAGACTTTTGCTTAGTTTCAAATCCCACTCGGTACAAATAAGAGATTCTATTTTATGAGTATTCAAACGGCTGGCGCAGACAGAAGTCCGGTTTCTATTTTAGGCCCTGCTGTGTCTACATGCTTACTAACATTTCGGCCCGGGTGGCCTTCATCATCAGGGCACCAAAGAGACCGGAGATCAGGCAGTTCATGAGGTGGTACCGTCTGAGCTCACAAGAGAGTTCTGTGAGTCCAGTTGGGTTTGAGGTTTGACCGGGCCGTACCATGGAGGTACCATGGCTCTGATCCTGGGGTGAGATGGTACTTGTGGACGGTCATGTGACTTGGAGTCGTCTGTTGTCTTTGGTTTAATAATAATAATAATACATTTAATAGCCCTTTGTAGGTTTTTTGTTTCTTGGTAGTCGCGGATATCCCTCTCATATTTCTCTTTTGATTCTTTACTCACTTTGTTCCTTTTTAAAAATCTAAATTAAAAAAATGTCTTTTGGTTTTGGTCGGTATAGATGATGACTTTACTGATCTTTCTATGAGATGGCGCTCTCTGAGGTCACAAAAGACTTAGATTAGCTCTGATTCTTCATCTTCTTGTTTCTGATGCCCTTTTGGATTCTCATATTTGTGAATATATGTTTTTGGGGTTTGATGCACAACAAACTAATATACTGGGTGAAGCGCGTCCCACTACACCATCTTAAAAAAAACCTTATTTTATCCATGTTGTCATTTCCAAAACAACTCCCCGAGTTTTGAGTCTTTGAGTGATGTTTTATACGAATGATTTTATAGTGTTGTTTGGAAGTTTCTACTCTCTTCACACACTCCCCGACTGAACACCTTACTGTATTCAAACCGTTTTCTTCCGTGTTTTTTTTGTTTTTTTTCAGTTGGACTACTTTTTGTGTTTCTTCTCAACGGTTGTCTTTTATATCTGACTGTATTTCTTCATGGGAGATTAAAAAAAAAAAGAAAAAGGGATGAACGTTTTGCCAAAGATTGACCCTGTTTGTTTCCGAGTGTCTTCCTTCGCTGGACCAGTCTTGTTGTGTCAGGGGTTAAAAAGGGGAAGCGGCTGTAAAAACTTCACCAGTTTTTGACACAAATGCTTTTAGGTGCAGCATATTTAATTGCACAACAACTTTGCTGACAGGATATTTAATATAAACATTAAATCTCTTGATTCTAAGGTGTGGCTGTAATTCTCCCATTACTGATCCACTTCAAACACGCCGGCATGTTTACGGTTCTGTCGGGACAACCGGTGAAGAAGAACACAACAGTTAAAGTGACTTTCACACATCATCATCCTCTCCATCTTCACCTCAGACTCCAGAGTCTCTGTTTCTTGTAAATACCAGATTAAAGTGAGTCAAGGTCAAGTTTCCTTCATCGTAGTAAAGTTCTCCCGTGTTTGCATAACACCTTACTTCCTTCTCTCACGGCGCCCTCCACTACTCTGGCAGCCGAGCGGATGGAGAGCGGCGACGCTGCCAGAGCTGCCGCCCTCTCCACCACCTTCACCTTCTTCACAGCTTTCCCTTTCTCCATGATCCCGGCTCCTTCTGCAGCACCTCTCCCCAGCGCTGTTAACAACTCACACCAGAAAAGCCTCTCTGCCTTTTTTCTGGCCTCCTCTTCCTCCCTCCTCCTGTCTTCTCCTGTTTGCTCCTCTTTGTCTCGGACCTCCTTCTGAGTAGACCCCAGCCTGTGTCCTCTCTCTCCCAGAATCCTCTCCTGGGCCGTTCTGAGGGCTCTCTCGGCCTCCTTGAACATCTCGTTGGTGTAGTAACCACCTCCAGTGTCCATCACCATCTTGTCTATCTTCTTCAGAAGATGTGCCACCTGTTGTGGGTTCTCTTCCTGTTTGTTATTATCAAAGATGTGATACCCCCCATGGCAGCTACTGATGAATGCTGTCAGCTCATCACTCTCTTCCAGAAAGTCCTCCAAGCACTTTCCCTGCAGCAGGTCCCCCCAGGTGAACAACACCATGGTGTACCTGGCAGCTTCAGCCCCAAATGTAGCTTTAACCCACCCTAGGGCGTCTCTCTCCTCTTGGGTGAACCTGCCAGGCTGCAGGGTCAACAAGAAGACATGGGGTCCAGGAGAGGACAGAACCACACAGCGTCCCACCTCTGCCATGACCTCCTCTGGAGACAGTTGAGTGTGGAAGAACCCCGGAGTGTCGATGACAGAAATCTTCCTCCCTTCGACTGTCCAAGACTCTCCGTGGGACTTAGTGGTGACAGAACAAGGGGACACACCCACACCAAAGGCGGACCGGCCCAGGATGGTGTTGCCCGAGGAGCTTCTTCCTGTTCCTGTCCTCCCCAACAGAACAATCCTCAAGGGTCCATCCCGTGATGAAGGAGGTGATTCTTCACGGAGACAAGGACATATCAGATCACATACCACACATTGAGTTTCTAGGTAGGAGAAATAATAATAATAATAATAATCTTTAAAAGCAGATTTTCCAAACATGCGATGCCATTAATGGCGTCATATTTGATGAACGTGTTAGAGATGAAAAGAGCATTATTATTTCTCTGAGGACTGCAGCAGACGCAGCTCTGGCCTCTGCTGCTCTCCTCACACACACATCTTACAGCTTCTTTAAACACATACCTTCACGTGACGCAGCGTTTCCAGGGGACGACATCCTAGAAGGCAAATAAATAAATAAAGCCGCCGGTTAAAAGACGATGGAGGATTTTCTTTTAGGCTGACATGTCCTCTCTCCGATAAATCAGGATGTCCAGAGCAGCAGAGAGCTCCAGAGCGTCTGCTGCAGCATCAATGAGCAGAAAGTCGCTCCACACTGCCTCCATCTCTCCCAGATGGAAACACACCAGATATGAGCCAGTCTTTACAAATTGGTTATTATTTCTCCTGCAAAGCTAACTCCTCCGACTTTAATCCAAGGAGATGAAACCGTCATGTCCCCAAGAATATTTTATGCCATATATAAAAACAACAGAAAAAAATTATGTTTTTAATTTTAAGTCCATAGCCTAATAGTATAGTTTACCAAATGTTATTTGTTTGCATTAAATACATTTTTATGCTAGAAATCTTATTTAAGACACGTTTCGCCCAAAGTCAACGCCCCCCCAACCAAACCCACCCTGATTTTTTTCCACTTGATTCTCATGAAGCATCGAATGATGATTATGTTTTTGGTGACCCGGTGCTTTAGGATAAAGTCGCTTCTTTAAGTGTAGTGGTAAAGCGTTATAATGGATACTCTGGGGGTGACTGACGTGACTGAACCTGTTATAGTCCGACCCAGTGGCAGCAGATATTAAGTATAAGCTAAAGAGTAAGGGGCCAAAAACAGAGCCCTGGGGGATAAAGTGGCCCCTTTTGGTGGGAGGCATTAATCATGGCTATCGAGAAAGTCCTTTTTGATAACTAGGATTTATTTATTGGCATATTAAAGCCTGTGAGGACTTACTTATACTGAGTTATGTAACTTGATTCAACCCCCCCAAAAAATGTAATAAGGGTCACATAGTTTTTAAAAACATAAATCACCAAAAGGTCTAATCAAAACTGACTGTTTTCTATGAAATACAAAATTTCATCATCAAATAATTGTATTTTTTTTTCTCTACGGCTTAAAAACATGCTTGACCTTAAACTTTAACCTTGACCTTATGGTCAAATTTAGAGTTTGTAAGATTGATAAACAGCCCGAAGAAATAAAATATGAAAAGTCATATTTTTTCCAGTGTTTTTTTTTCTCCTTGCTGATGACATTAAAGGGTTAAATATGTTTGTTTTTTTTAAAAACCATCCTTGGTGGACATCATGTTAAACTGCTGTTCATCACATGAGAAGAAAAGGCTGACTCAAGTATGACATTTAAGAGGGAGAAGTAAAGGTTTCCAGTACATTTGATATTTATTGTTAATTTATAGTAAAATTATGCACAACACTGATACAAGTTAGATGAATAAATGTTTACAGCATATTTTGATATTCATTGTCAATTTTTCATGCCTTTATGCGTCACTTTGAAGAAGGCGGGAAAGGGGGTGGAGATGGTGGAGATTTTCCCGGATGCCGAGGCCATGTTCTATGATCCACGTTGGAGGTGGAGAACATGGGCACTGATCCGGAACCTTTCCTTCTGACAGAAGGAAAGGTTGAGAGGAAAGTGCAGGAAATGATGTCGGTCACAGAAACAAAGAAAATCTACCTCGCCTCTCGCCAAGTATAATCAAATGGCGGGATGTACTTAAGTTTTCCACACTGATTAATATATTCTAGACAGTAATACAGGACTAATGATGTGAACAACTGGCAGCTGAAAGAGGCACAACGTGAACAAGATAAGTCCAATCAGTCAGAGAAAACTGTGGGATCCTATAAATAGTTTTTTGATAGTTTGTTACACACTTAACTGTAGTTGAACACACTGAGGAGGTTATTTAAGGTGCAGTCTCTTTAATCAAAGTGTGGTGCTTCTTATAATTAATTTAAATAAATATATGTATTTTTATTCCAACACAGGTGTGTTGAGATTACGCCATCCTAGATCTAATACTGTTATTTTTTGAGAAGAGAATGTCAATCAATCAATTTGGCCTCTTTCCGGTGTGAAGCATTTTATTTGAATTGTATGATTAAAATGTCCTGATTAGGATATTTGACACTGAAGAAAAGTGGCATCAGAATCTTTTCAATAATACAGTAACTCTCTTCTTTTAATTCACACTTTTGACCACTGGAGGGCAGCAAAGGCAACGTGAGTCCCAGATCCAGACAGATTCTTAGCAATGAAATGAAGGATGCAAAGAGACAGGTAGGTGTGTGTGTGTGTGTATATATATATATATATATATATATATATGCAGTACATGATTCAAAATGATCAAATGTAAAATGGTGACAGAAAGTCTTCAGTACTTCAGGATTATCTGGGTTTTAATTGATATTTGATGAAGATGGTCCATGGTCTATGCCAGGACCACCAGCGTGGATTTGTCCCTGAGTGGTCTGTCGTTTGTGTCAGTAGGCTTTGGCTGGACGTTTCTTCGCCACCACGTCTTGATGTGGAAGATGATGCGAACGACACTTAAAATGATGGACGCACAAAAACTGCTGGAGAAACTTGGTGGGCCATACGAGTTTTTTCCAAGAAATAACATTTGCGAGACAGATAGTATGAAATGATCAAAGAGAAAAAATTGATGAATTTAAAGCTCTATTTAACTATGACTTAAAAAGGTGAAAAACAAGGACTTGTAAAGAGAAAGAAAAAATTGTAAAATTGCTTTATAAAAATGAACTATGATCAATATAACTATGAGAGAGAAGGAGAGACGGTCAAAACAGAGAACAAAAGAATGGTCTGACTTTCATTAGTTCTGAGAGCGGCTTCCCCCGCCAACTCTCTCCAAACAACCTCCTCCTTCACCTCAGCTATGATCGGCTTGAGTCAACATCAGGATGAGCTATTAGAGGGTCTGTCCCACTCCCCCTGATTTCTCACAGGGAAGCCCACTCTGTTGCTGAACACCTGCTGAGACTCTGGAGGAAAACTCCCGCTCAAAACTCTCATGTCACCTGTGGCGGCCACCATGGCATGACAGGAAGTGTCTTGTCCTTGTAGCGTAGTATTCTCGGCGTGCATCTCTCTCACGCTGCAAACGCTGACGCTGCTGCTGCTGCTGCTGCTGTTCTGGTCGGACAGTGACAGACCCCTGCCTCCACTGGGTAACTCTGAATTGTCAAAGAAGGTGTTGTTTTCACTAATACCGAGTCCATAGCTCTCCAGCATATCCAAGACTGATGGTGTGGACGGGCCACTGGGAGTCTCCTCCTCAATAAGACTCAATGTGGGCAGGATGTCCACCAGCTCTGACATCTCCATCGGTCGGATCATCTCGGTGATGCTTGGACCCACCTCCTGCTCCTGGTTGCAGGACGCCTGCGTCTCCAGAACTGTGGAACCCGTTTCCAACTGTGCAACAGCGGCAGGTTCCAGTCCAGCTTCAATCAAAGCACTCGCACAGCCAACTTCTAACGGTCCAATGGTGGTCAGGTCCATGGTTGACTGTGCGATGATGTCTACAGGGTATCCTCCCTTCACAACCCCCTCAGATGAGGCTAGTGCATTCTCCTCATGGACAACCATCACCCCCTCCTGAGCAGAGACCTCCGCTGTGACAACGTTTGGTTGAGTCCCGCCGACAAGAGAGTCTAAAAGGAGACAAAGAAAGGTTTGTTTCTTAATCCTGGATTTAATGCAGCAGTCAAAGGGAAGGAAGTTCTCACGATTCAACGCGGGGGGAGATTTATCTTCAAAAGCTTTAAGGCCATCATTTCTCAACTGTAGATCCGCTCTAGTCCATTTTTTGATTCAGATGAATCGACTCGAGGGGATCGATCTTCTTATTGTCATGTTTTACTCTAATAGTTTTTATTTCAATCACTAGGAGAAGCTTTTATTTTTCAGAAACACGTTTTTTCTGACAACGTCCTAACCATTCGCCCGATTTAGTCAAACTTCGGTCCACATGAATCGACACGAGATCTATCTTGCATATATTATATTTATCTAATAGATCATATTTTACTCACTAAGGGGATTTTTTTTACTCCAAACACAGTTTTTGGACTTAACATCACAACGCAGGGGATTGGGGGCTTTTCGGGAAACACCCTTGCTGTCGGAGATGACGGCGGAGGCCTTGTTGTAAAATCTGGTTAATATTTTCAATAAAACTTTCAACACTCAACAACCAAGTGCTGAAATGGTGCCGTTTGCTACTTAGAAACTTTTAGAATCTGTATTTGTTTTGGTTCTGAAGTTAAACTTCGGCTCAGTCAGTGACTGGGGTGGGTCTGAGGTTTCGAGGTTGAACCGTTACATCCACACCCTCCGTGTACTGGAGGGGTCCATTTTGATATTTTGTGAATCTTAAGTTTGTTTTTATCATTTTGAAAATTTGAATTTTTCACTCAAATACCCCATGAGGAGGAAAAAATAAATAACTTCTTCCTGTTTTCCTTCCGTGAAATGAATCCACGGCCATGGATCCTCTCTTTTTTATCCAAAACATTAAATGAAATAAGTTTAAAGAACGTGTATTTGCACCACAAAAATAGGCCTTCCATGTACCAGATGAATTGGATTTGTTTGGTGCTGCCCCTGATGCTAGGATGTAATCTGAGACGAGCTCATCTACGTCTGTGTCTTTACTCTACCTGTGACGGTTTGTCGTTTCGCTTGTATCCAATGAGGCCAAGTCAGTCTGCCAGTCAAACGCTCTTCCTCCTCTTCACCTTCAGGGCGAGCCGGCGGGTCACCTCCCATCACGAGGCCAAGAGGTACCGCCCCCACCCACTGTTTTGATCGAACGCACTGCAGACAGTCCATAATCCAGCGGGCATCCCTCCATACCACATCAAGACGCTGCAGGAACAATGACACCATGACAATCGATAAACTGTTAGTCGAAGGACGAGCAGCATGATCCTGTACCGTCTGTAACACACGCTCATATGTCACACATCTCTACGGTCATGGACGCACATGAGAAAGCTCGGTGATGTGGCTGAGGCGCTCTCGGGCTTCCTGCACCTCATTCACGTCCAGTGCTTCTCGCAGAGCCTGCTGGGCCAGGTGAGTATCCAGCTCCAGCCTTACCCAGGCCTGACAGTACTGGCTCAGGAAGTCCCATTCATAGGTCCAGAAGTGAACTGGCGATGAGAAGAAAAACAAATGATTGCATCGAAGCTGCCAGGAAAAGCCTGAGAACTCATTAGCACCCATTATTGTACCTTTACTGTGGGACTTATCAGGGTCAACGGGAAGGAGGGATTTAAATTAGAGTCAAAACAAATCCTAAAGTCAAGATGAAACGGAGAACCAAATGACTAATTAGACAAGAAAAACAGTCAAAGAGCCCCAACTTCAAAAGAACACACAATGAACCTGTGCAGTTACAGTATATATTTCCTACCCAATTATGAAGGATTGTAGTGCAGTTCAGTGGTATTTTTTTTTTTTTTGGGGTGTGTGTCTGTGTGTGTGTGTGCGCGTGTGTGTGTGTGTGTGTGAGGGTTCTGTCCTTTAGTTCCATTGAAGATGAAGAAACAGTTTTAGATCTTAATGAGTCACTCCGAGGTAGGCGAATGTCTTATCTTATTCTATCCCATCTTATCCTGCCTCATCTTGTTGTATCTTATCCTACCTAATCTTATTTGATCTTATCCCATCTTATTTGATCTTAACCCATTTCATCTTATCCTATATCATCTTATTTTATCATATCCTATCTCATCTTATTTTATCTTATCCTACCTCGTCTTATTTTATCTTAACCTACCTAATCTTATATGATCTTATCCCATCTTATTTGATCTTAACCCATTTCATCTTATCCTATATCATCTTATTTTATCATATCCTATCTCATCTTATTTTATCTTATCCTACCTCGTCTTATTTTATCTTAACCTACCTAATCTTATATGATCTTATCCCATCTTATTTGATCTTAACCCATTTCATCTTATCCTATATCATCTTATTTTATCATATCCTATCTCATCTTATTTTATCTTATCCTACCTCGTCTTATTTTATCTTAACCTACCTAATCTTATATGATCTTATCCCATCTTATTTGATCTTAACCCATTTCATCTTATCCTATATCATCTTATTTTATCATATCCTATCTCATCTTATTTTATCTTATCCTACCTCGTCTTATTTTATCTTAACCTACCTAATCTTAT
>VRLP01004052.1:0-54274 GCA_009660295.1 Lophius piscatorius
TATGGGGAAATACTATACAATAATAATAATAATGATGACAACAATAATCATCATCATGAGCATCTTGTGATCATTGGACATCGAGCAGGTCCACAGCAGCAGATGTAATCACCAACCATGTGACCTTACAGGGCGAGAAAACACAAAGACTCCAGGGAAGAAGTGAAGTTAGTAACATGCATTTAAACCATTAAAATGCATTAATCCATTTAATATGCATTAAACCATTTAACATGAATTAATCCAGTAACATGCATTAATCCAGTAACATGCATTAAAGTGAGAGGGATGTATAAAGAGGGACAGTGAGAGAGGAAGAGAGAAAAGTCTAAACTTATAGCAGCACAGCTAAGAGTTAGCTTATGCCAGCCTTAATTATAAACTTTATCATAAAGGAAAGTTTTAAGCATACTTTTAAGTGTAGAGAGGGTCTCTGCCCCCCGAACCAAGATTGGAAGATGGTTCCACAGGAGAGGAGCCTGATAGCTGAAAGCTCTGGCTCCCATTCTACTTCTGGAGACTCTAGGGACTACAAGTAACCCTGCAAACATTAAGCTAATATGTTAACCTTGTTTTTTTGTTACCTGACTGAAATTTAAACTTTAATTTTGTATTGCTGGCATGGAATTCAACATAAACCTATTCATAAAATTCAGTCAATTTGATGAGGGTCACCCTGTCTTTGCTGTGGTTTTTTTGTGTGACTTTAACATTAGTTTTCATGTTCTCTGCTGCTTCTGCCTGCTCTCATATTTGCTGTTTGTCAATCCAACACAGAGAGAGTGAGCATTATTGTTTGACCTTTAGGCTTCAGTTTGTTAAAGGACTGGTTGCTGAATGGATGAGCAGCTTTCTAAAACAATATGACTATTATAATTACACAACCTTCTCTGACACTAATGGACAAAAACCTCTCTGTTATTTATACTCAGGTATGAAACATGTATCTCTTATTAGTAGAAGTTGGCAAAAGTGATGCTTATAAGTCCATAAAACTATTAGCCCCAGCAGATTTATTCATTTATTTAATAAATAACAATGCTGGCAGGCAAACTCAACAGTTTTAAATAATTTTTTTGGTTGCTGTAACATGTAAAACATTTTTTGTACAATTATTGTTGGTAATGTTAATTTATCACTAGTATAAATGATTTCAACTAATGTGCTTTCAGAAAAAAATATTTTAAATAGATTGGTGTTGATTAGAAAGTAAATGAATAGTGTATGTAAACTGCTTTATTTGATTCAAAGCAGTAAAAGGTGGTTCATTAACGGTTTGAAAGTATTGAGGACAGTACAGCAACAAATGTATAGCCTTGTGAGCAAAACGTACCATATTTTCTTCTTTCATTTTTGAATGGATAGATTTCCAAGCAGCCTACCTCTGATGTGTACATGTGTGCAATTTGTGTACGCAACATTCGCCCCCATCTACCTCTCACTGGTGACTTCGGAGACAGTTTCCATAGAGACACATCACACACTGCTGAAGGTCTGATTGTTTGTGTTTCCCTCTCTTTACCAATGTGTCGTTATTAAGACATGGTTTACAGTGGGCTCTGAGATGGTGAGCCAGGAGTCTTTTAGTACAGAAGAAATAGTGTAAAATGCCGCTGCACAAAGAATGGCACTCCATAGCCAGGGATATGACAGGCAGCGGGATGGAACATAGCCGCAGGCACTCTGCTTCGGACATCCTGCCAAAGGTACTGCAGCGCAGACGCAGGTCTGCCCTGGAGATCCTCTCCTCCTCGTCCCACGGTGTCATGATGGCCATCAGACTGAACCAGCCTGCTACTGAACGGAAGATCAGGAGATGTAACCGCATTACATCTATCACGTATCAAGTGTTTCCTTTTAGGGGTTGATGACTTCAGCTGCAAGAAATGTACTGTTGGTTGTTGTTAAACTGTTCTTTGGGTGTCTTTTTGTTTCCTGCAGCCGATGCTATGGTCCCCACAGCAAAGTACACCAAGGTGGGGGAAACCCTGAGGCACGTCATCCCTGGTCACATGCAGTGCTCCATGGCCTGTGGTGGGAGAGCCTGTAAATATGAGAACCCCTCTCGCTGGAGTGATGAGGAAAAAGCCATCAAAGGACTCTACTCATCGTGGTACGTGAGTTGCATCAGCACCACAAATACAGCCCTCAGTGAACTAAGTCCATATCAGCGTTAACAGTACATGTAAAACCTTTGCACCTTCAATAAATATATAAATGAAGATGGAATCAATTAAATTAGAGTTTTAGTTCCATGTGTTTGCAGAGTCTTTACATATCTTGTTCTGTAAAATGGTATTTGTGGTCTTGAACTCTACTTTAAGATTTTCAATTCAGCTTTAGTTTTTTTGTTTTGATTTTAATGTATGCACCACAATTCCCTCTAACTTTTGATATTCTCTTCAAACAGGATAACTGACAACTTGCTAGCTATGGCAAGGCCTTCGACCGAAATCATAGAGAAATATAATATAATTGAACAATTCCAAAGGTACAGTAGTCTCCTATAACACCTCATCTGTTTTAAATACTTTTATTTTTTCATTCTTTATTTCTATTTAAATTAAAATAGAAATGAGCTTAAGTAAGTAAGTAATAAGTAGAAAGTAGGTGGGTTGTTGAATGATTTGCCCCATATGTAGTTCTGTATTGTACACTGATCAGCCTCAGCCGTAACATTATAACCTGTGAGAGGTGAAGTCAGAATAATTAATATTTTGACTTTTTTGTGATAGTGTTACTAACAAAGCCCAATAGTTTTTCTTTGCATGATTATAAAACTATTATATAACAAAGTGACTAAGGAGGTAAAAGTGGTAAGTTTAAGGATCTCAGAGACTTCAACATTGAATTTTGATGGTTAGAGGACTAGGTCAGAGCATCTCCAGAACTGCATGGGATTTTAGATGTTCCTTGTCTGCAGTGGTTAGTACCTACCAACTGGACTGTATGTTGGGGAACCTCTCAATAAGCTTTTGATACCGCAGATGAGCCATTGAAGCACATATAGCTGAAATTGCTGGTTTCCAATAGAAAGAACACTCAGTTCATTGGAGAGCACTGTGTGGAGACCTACACAGTATTATGAAGTTGGTTTTGATGTTATGTCTGAGAGGTGTATGTGTTGTGGTGTGCTGCGTGGATTCCTCATCGATACCTGCCTGTTGTTGTTTTCAGGTGTAGTTTGAAGACAGTCATCAACCTACAGCGGACGGGGGAACATGCCAGCTGTGGAAACCCACTGGAGCAGGAGAGCGGTTTCACTTATCGTCCCGAAACCTTCATGGAGGCAGACAGTGAGTTTCTACATCCACCGTCCTGATTTCTTCCATTATTCATGAGAATAATATACGCTACATAAGGGACTAAAGTTCATTGCTTTGTGTCATGCTCAGCAGTCATGTTGTGTCTAGTAAACAAGTAATCATTAAGGGATGCTGTCTAAGTATGTAGTGGTTGGAAATTTTGATTTTCTTCATAACAAGCTCCCCTGAGATATTTTCCCAGTTGCTGCCAAACATAAAAGCTTACAGTACAAACACTGATTAATATATCTCTTGGTCATCTATTGGACAGAACAAGGATCCGAAATCCGTCCCCTTTCGTCGATTTATGCCATATTCGCACGGGGCTAGTTTACCCGGGGAAGATGTGGTAATTAAGGATATACGATATGTATTGTCTTAAATCATATTATAATTGTTGTCTTAAAGATGCGCAAACTTATGTAATCTTGCACAAAAACAATCAAGAACACATCCAAACATTTGCTGTGTCATGCGTCGTGCAGTGGGCCCACACATGTGCCAGAGTTAAACAAGCATAGCTGCCAAAATATTCATGACATAATTTAAAATGAGCGAACAAACAGCGCCAGGAGATGATGCACAGACACCATCACCCTACGTTGTAAAATTTAATTGCCAGAGTTGAATCAACTCCAGTGGTGACTAAAATGGTCGCAAATGAGACTGACTTTACGACCTGTTTTTTTCTTCCAGCTGCCCGTGGCAACAATCCAGACACAAATATTCTATAAATTCAGTGTTTCCCACTAATTACTAACTTATTTCTTTCCTACAAAGGAACTAGTGGGAAAACAAATCGAATCAAACAAATGTTTACTCTTGGCATCGGCAGGAGAGCTCACTAACGTAGCTGTGTCAGCAGCACATTGCATTGAGATACATTGCATGATGTTTTCAAGTTTGTTAAGTGCAAAAACTGTTTCGGACAAAAGTCATCAAGTATCAAGTTCAAATGTAGTCCTGCAATATAGCATTATCAAATCGATATTGGAGAGGGAATTGTGAAAAATGTTTATACTAAAAGATTTTAGCACTGAAATTGATTATCAACCCTGCCCACAATATCGTCACAATTTCAAGGTATTTAGTCAAAAACAGGTATTTAGTCAAAAACAGTGTAATATTTGTTTGTACGACAAAATATTTGTTTGTCGTACTTTTTTTTCCAATAGTGACCAGTGTCGCTATAGTTAAATTATTTCCAGCATTCCAGGAGAAAGTTGTTCATCATGAAATGTTAGACAAGTTGTAATGATAATTAAGTTAAGTTAATGCTACTGTTATTAAGAGATAGGGACAGTAGTGGAGTTTTAACAGCATGGAAGGGGACAGTATTATTGCTTATTATTGTTATTCATTCATTCATCTTGCTGCAGTGTCATATTATCAGCAGATTTTCATGTTATTGCCAATGTTCATGTTGTAATGTTCAATTACGAGTGTTTTATTTCTGTTGGATTTACGTCTTGTTTACATTAGAGAGAAGTGTTTGTTTGAACTGCTTTACTCATACTTGATGTCAGTAATATTTGCACTGGTAATTTCAAAATTTGTTTATGTTTATACTTGAATGCTTCAGTTTGAAGTAAATAAATAACACCTGCTTTCTTTTAATATGTTGTTTCCACTACTGTCATTATTAAACAACAGTTAATATCCTGTTAACAAGCGCAATCTGATATAATTAAATAATGTTTTGAGCTGGTATTGAGGAAATGTCGATAATTAGTTTGTCCTGTAATTTCAAATTAATTAATGCTGTTCGCTACAATCATCATTAACTTTCGAGCCGAGTATCCACCATTTGGAGTTATCATATAAGGATGTTCGGTGTGACGCCGTCTCCGAGACGCTCCGTATCCACCGCTGAGGATGGTACGGGAGACACAGGAGGATTGGGTTACCAGGATGCGTGTCGGGACCGGAGGGAAAGGACCACCTCATGCTCTGTGCAAGAGGGGTTAAGAGCTCCACTGGGTGGGCTCGTGTCCATTTATCTCAACTTTGATCTCCACCTGTATATCCACCTCCAAACCATTGCTCTGCCTGCCAAAACCCCTGTACGTCTGTGACACCAACGCACATCCAGGCGCTGACAGATGACCTGGTTGCTGTAGTGATTGTAAAGCAGAGCCTTCACTTTAAATCCATGGGGATATTGTCATTAAATTCAAGTGAAATACAAACTTCACTTTTCCCGTGCAAATGCACCGTATGAAATCAGTTCAGTGTGGGACTGATATAACCTGATTTCTGATTACTATTAAGATATTACTGATACAAAAAGGAGAGACAACATGTTGTCATGGTTACAGAGATGGGGTGTGAGGTATTGACATTGATTTGAACATATAAAATCATATTCATGTATGTCTCACGATGCACTGTGCTTTGCCCCTCATTCTTCCTTTGGTTTACAACTTGATCTGCTGCTTTCACACCCGAACATAGTTTACCCTACTCCAGTCTATTGTTATTGTTATTCATTCAAAACCGGGGTTCACGAACCGAAACACCCGTTTTCAAGTTGACCAGAGTTTGCTTGTTTGGTCCGCATCAGAGTTTGAATGAGCGTTCACACCAACCCAAATTTACCAGACTATCCAAGGAAACTAATCCTGGTTCGGTTAAAGGTTTAAAAGCAACCTCAGTGTGAATTAGGACTACAAACTACAAGTTTTAAAATGAAAACAATCTAAAGGTCTTGAGTTAAGGAGGTGCACTTTTCAGAACCTTCTGCTCATATCTGTGTGAACCTTCATGCTGCACCAAACATTCTTTTTTATACTAGCAACACACTCAAATCTCTGACTGATCCGTTTGAAGTCCAGTTCCATTTCCGGTAACTCTGCCAGGTTTTGACAGGGCCAATGAGTGAAATGATAAACTAGGCATTTTTAGTCTTGCTTTATCAAAGGGTTCATAGGGTTACGGTCATCCATCCAGTTAACAGGTTTTATAGGGGTGGGATCTAGCCATATCTCCTCAAATCTGATTCACAGAATTCCATAAAATTTCACACATGCTTCGATGGAGTTCTAAAGATATGCATTTTTAATGTCTTTATTCATTTTCTTTTTTGGCAATAATAAGCACAATATTTCCCTTGGAGGAAGCATCTGTGTCAACGAATCTAATAATCCAGTGATTATACTCCTAAATATAGTTGGACTTCAGATGATCATTGCACATTGCATGTGCGAAAAGTGTTTAGGTACCTATTGAAGAGCTCTGTTTTGTGTTTTTCAGTTTATTACTACAACTTTGGCTGGAAGGATTATGGTGTGGCATCTCTGACAACAATCCTTGACATGGTGAAAGTCATGTGCTTTGCTGTCCAAGAGGGGAAACTTGCCATCCACTGCCATGCCGGCCTCGGGAGAACAGGTCTGTAACACCCACAATATGAAAGTGCTGAAAAATCGTGTTTGTAAAAATCTCCTTCTTTTTTTCACGTCATGTAGGTGTGCTGTTGGCCTGTTTCATAGTTTTTACGTCACGTATGAGCGCTGACCAAGCCATCCTGTTTGTGCGAGCCAAGAGACCCAACTCAATCCAGACCAGAGGCCAGCTCCTTTGCGTTAGGGAATTTGCTCAGTTCCTTGTTCCTCTCCGAAGCATCTTCTCTTGCGCTGAGCCCAAAGCGAGTCCCATCACCTTGTCCAAATACCTCACCCGCCAGCGGCACCTGCTGCACGGCTACGAAGCTCGACAGATGAGAAACGTTCCAAAGATCGTCCAGCTAGTTTGCAAGCTCCTAGTCGACATCGTGGCCAACAGACAGGTGCTGATTGAAGAGGAATGGCTTGAGATTCCGGACCTCACCGCTGAGGTGGAGAAGACTGTGTCTCAGCAGGCTCTTCAGCAGCTTGGGAAAGAGATGAGGGGGAAGGGGATACCCGTTCCTTCTTGTTCTGCTCATACTCTCAGCCCAATCCCTTTACAGTTCAGATTTCTTCATGATCAACCTCTCGCTAGTGATAACGAACTTGATCCTCTCTGGAGGGAGCAAAATGTAGAAAGAGCCCTGAGATGCTCTCTGTACAACAGCAAGAGCCTCAGTTACAGCGATTCTGTCCTTCACAAATTTAGACTACAGGAGCGCCATTTGGAAAATCTCAAGAAGAAACCACACAAACATTGTTTTTCTCACAGCAGCCTTACAATATGTAACCCCCCCAGATTCTGCGACCTCCCTACTCAGGATCTTATCTGCACTCAGGAGCTCGACTCGGATGCAAATCAAAACAGGGGTTCCACTTGTACAAAAAGGCAGCTATACAAGGGCCATCAGGGCGTGTGTTTAGATCCGAGTGAACAGGGAAGAAAATCCAACTGTAACACCCCAGTGCCAGCCTTATCTACCAGGAGAAAACTGGTTTCCAGTGAGGAACCAGTAGATGTTGGCATATCAGAGAGAGTTAATGTCACTGAGTTCCCCTTCATCACTCTGCAGTCTGAGCTCACACCAGAGAGCAGACGCCTGTTGGTCGCCAAAGCTTTAGCCATGGACCTGACAGACAAGGACGTCTCATACAAGGTGTCACTGTGGCAGGTAGGACCCTCGTACAATACTAACAACTGTTCTGCATATTAATGTGGAGAAAAACAAACCTGTTTGTCCATGTCACCTTTCTGGACACAAGTGTAGATCAGTATTGTGCCCGTCCACACAACCATTGAAATGTGATCATTAAGCTGAGCGGTGTTGAACAGTGAAATGAATATGAGAAGAACATTATCATCCGTCGTTTATCGCCTAATCCAAAACTTTGTTTTTGTTAAGCTTTTTAACTGCAAATGAAAGTTATTGAATGACGACGGTGTAATGTCATACAGAATATCATTGAAGAGTGAATTACGTGAGATATTTATCACGTCCTGATATTTTATATAGTATCGGGACTACTTTTCCCAGCGACTGAGTACTTATAAGGAGCTAACTAGGCAAGTCAAAGTTGGTTGCCTCCCAAACACCGGCTGTAGCTTAGTGGGTAGAGCGGCCGTCTCCCAATCGGAAGATCGGACGATAACCGGTTCGAGTCCCACCAGAGTCTACATGTCATAGGGTCCTTGAGCAAGAGTCAAATGCGTGTCAAATGTCAAATGCCAAATGCAGAGAAATGATTTCACTATGTTGTACTGTGTATGGCTGTATGTGATTAATAAAGGATTTCCTCTTCTTCTCACAGTGAGAGCAAGTAACCTTCTTCAGAACAAACTAAATCATTGATGTTCTATAGGAACACAATGTGTCATATTTATAATTTTGTTTTCGTACAGATTAAACACAGATAATAAATTATGTGGAGTTGTAATTCCTTATCTTTGGAGAAAGTCTAACCAGCTAACTGGTTTCTTGTACACCATTGTGGAAATGTTGAGGATCCACATGAAGCAGAGGGACATACAGGAGTTGTGACATTGTGAGAAAGTGTTGCTCGGATACACTAGAACTCTGTTAATCTTCTGTGGCATATTTTTTTTAGGTCCTACACTGTGGTCCTCGTCAGCAAGGGTATATCCCCGAAAGCCCCCATTCCCCGGCATTGTAAAAGCAAACACCTGAAATCCTTAAGTTAAATGTGAAATTACGATTATTTTTTTTTTATGTTTTTAATAAAACGCTCCTCCTAGTGAGTAAAATATGAACTGTTAGATGCAAGATAGATCTCGCGAGTCAATTCCTATGCACAAAATAGGGACTAAGTCAGACCAACATTTGGGTCTTGTTTTTCCTCCTAGTGGCGGAAATATTTTTGACAGTTTTATTGTCTTTAATACTTCAAAATCCAACTTTAAAAAGATTGATGATTATTTTTCATCAATCTATTTAACAATCATCGTCTATTTTGTCCTTTTTATTTCTCTTTTTAAATCTGCATTTTTTTGCCTTGTGTCACTTCTTTTTTTGTGATGTACAGTCAGAGCTCAACACCAGAGAGGGAGCGTGGGAGAGGCTGTGTATGGAGAGAGATCCTCTGGTGTTATCCAGTCTAATGTGGTCGTGGCTAGCGCAACTCAAGGATCCAGTCATCAGCACCGAGGACATAAAAGCCCTCAGGGAGAATAAGGCTAACCCACAGAATGCCCTCGACTCACTGGAAAAGGTAGCCTGATAGAAAACCTTCCACAACTTCAATGTGTGAAGCACGGAAGACTCTCATGATTAAAGCACAAATTATAATCCTAGTTTTCATTGTTGATGTCTGAAAGGAAGGTTGGCATTTTGCGTGGAGTCTTAAGTTTTCCCCTTGTCTGCGTGGGTTCTCTCCATGTACCCCAGCTGTACCCCATGATGTTCAGCACAACAGAATTGGCTTCAACCGTAATTTTAAATTTTTTTGCACAAGTTTTAAGCAGGGCTTTCTGAACAATAACGGATATAATAACGTATTTCTCACTCTCTCTTTGGAAGGAAAAGCTGGGCATACGCTGTACGAGTTAAGCCCAATGTACTCCCTGTGAGCTTCAAAGGAGCTGTCCACTGCTCCCTCGGGGATGGGTCAAATGCGGAGAAATAATTTCACTATGTTGTTCTATGTTCGACTGTATGTGATAAATATTCATAATATGATAAATAGAGGATCAGTTATTATCATTATTATTCTGTCTTGTTAGCATGTCGCTAGCAATTTGCAATGCAATTCTGCCTCAGAACCTTCAAACCAATCTACATTGACAGTTTTCAGTAGCCACATCGGGCAGCAGAGGCCGACATACTGTGTGAGCGCACCAGTTTAAGGGCACTCAAACCTAATCTCCCCATTCTGCAGACTTTTTGTGACCTGGATGAAGAGTAGAAAATTTAAAAACTTTTGGAAAAAATTGTTAAAATGTCTTAGCCTCATAATATACAGTAACTCAAAAACTGACTTCAGTCAAATTTGACAAATGCTTTGTATGGGTCTTAAAGGTCTGCATCTCATTATTGGAATAATCTCATCTAATTATTCCTGACATTTGCTCATTTTCACATTGTCAGGCACATTTGAACTGAGATTTGTTTTTCATGTTTTTTTTACACAATCCAAAACATGTAAACTATTGACTACACAGATATAGGGTATATAATTGTTTTGGAACTTGTCTCCGAAAAGGACGTAACAGGAAAATACGTCATCAGTGCTGGATATGGTGGATGTTTTGGCGGAAGTGTGACACCGGTTGTCCTGCCCTCACGGGTTGTTGTGCGCTCTTTAACAAATTGCAAATTACTTTGTCCTGTAATTCTCAACTTTTCGAATAATAACTAATAATGATCCTTCCTTCATTTGTCACATGTCACATACATTCAGTACGTCGTGAAATTAATCTATGCATTTATCCCATTCCTGAGGGAGCAGTGGGAAGCCCCTGTTAAGCGCCCGGGATTTCAGTGTCTTGCTCAAGGACCCACAGCCTGTTGCGTCAGGGATGAGCT
Source organism: Lophius piscatorius (assembly GCA_009660295.1). Lineage (NCBI taxonomy): Eukaryota > Metazoa > Chordata > Actinopteri > Lophiiformes > Lophiidae > Lophius > Lophius piscatorius. Next base: position 10,732 of record VRLP01004052.1, read on the forward strand.
TGAACCCTGGTTGAGGGACAAACACTCTACCCACTAAGCTAAAGCCGTCCCATAGTGATGAATAGTCAGTACATGTATATTAGGTCTGGAAACATTTTCAAGTTGTTAGGCAGCCGTGCTAGCTAGCTAAACAAATGTGGGGCTTGAATGATAACTACCCGCAACGCTCTTTGACCTTGTTGCAGAAGTGACGTAGGCAGCAACGAAATGTGAACACAAATGGTCAGCCATATTTGGAGATGCATGATAGACACAGGAGTAAAGAGCAAGATGCCTTGCTGTCTGCTTCTGATCCAAAAACCCAAAAAAACATTTTAAAACCAAGTCTAAACATGGGTGTGTCTTTGGACACGTTTTCCAGTTTTTCATCTAAATTAGGCCTGTGCAGGTGAGAACATCACAAATAAATAGCAGAAATATTTTATAAAAGTGCTAAATATAGTTTTTATATATATATTTTCCATAAGAGATACATCACCTTACATAAAGCTATATTTAGCTGAAGTTTCAAATTTGCAAACAGTTCTATTTCACAGTATTTATTACAAGCTGGTATTCACAATGTAGATCATATAATTTCAAAGAATAGCAGGTATTTTGTAGCCATAGTGTTGATTCACACGCCAGCCAGCCAGCCATACACGGTACAACATAGTGAAATAATTTTCTCTGCTTTTGACCCATCCCCAAGGGAACAGTGGGCAGCCCCTTTGAAGTGGCTGGGGAGCTAGGGTTTCAGGGTCTTGCTCAAGGACCCTACGACAAGTCGACCCATCTGGGATTCGAGCCAGCTACCTTCCGATCTTGATTGGGAGACGGCCGCTCTATCCACCGAGCTACAGCCGCCCTGTTGATATATATCGATGGGATTTGCTGTTGTTCTTTAAATAAAGAAATGTGAAAAGTTTGACCCATGTTTTCATGTAATACTGTTGTATCCATCTCCTCCCACCAACAGGGTCACAGACTCACTTTGCTATGTATCCTGGACTGTGCTGCTCATCTCCTGCCAATACCTGAAGAGGTGGAGTCCAGTTTTCTCAACCAAACTATTAAAGTGTTTACTAAGGTGAGCTTTATCATGAGGTGTGTATCGAATATATTAAGAAGTGTGTTTTTGTTGAATTGCTTAGTTTATTTTGTTCTCTCCAGATTGACCCTGCTTCAGAGAATAACTTGTGCTCAACCCTGAAAGGAATCCTGACTCCCGTTTTCCATGAGCTGTGTGACAAAGTTGTGCAGGAGAGCGACAAATCATGATCCAACCTTAGCTGGACCGGTCTGAAGCGTGGAAGATTAATGGGGCTCTGCTCCCATTCATGGGCATTATTGTATTTGAAGCCAGGTCTATTTATACAACATACTGTTGCCAATCTTTTGTCCATTAATACATTTGAATCTGGATATTTGAAGGTCTAGATTTAATTTTCTTCAAGCTCTTAGTAGACTCTTAAGCACTGCCATTTTACATGTTACTGTGCCAGTCTGTTTGTTCTACTGTAATTTTTGTGAGGGCTAGATGTTGCTTTTAATATTTAACTGTTGGTCACTAGGAAAATGACTGAGAGATGTTCTCATGATGTTGGTGTAATGTTATTTAAATGTGTAATGAGGAGGGGGCAGGGGTATTTAAACCTAAGGATGTTTTATACTGCGTGGATGCTACTATTTGTCTTATCAGATTTTATTATTTGATAGATAGTTCTTTCGTTAGCTATAACCTGTTTGTTTAGTATTTAAAAGGTTTTCTTTGACTCAAATGCAAGCTGCGGCTGTTGTTAAGGTAATGCAGTTTTTGCTGGCTGCAGTGGGTTTGCTTTACCAATCAAGTTTTATTGTCTTTAATACTGCCTGCACCAAAAAAACTCTCACTGCACTCATATTGTTGATACATGCATCTGTAAACATCAATCTGCCTCTGCCTGTTGCATTGAGCAAAATGTTGTCTGCCTCAACTCAAATGACCTTTGAGTGTATGCTCCTTGCCTGTCTGTGTGTTTGTGTAGCCATAGAGACAAGTCATTGGCCGCTTCTTACCTCAGAGAGGCGGCCTATGATATGACAGTATCATATTAGAATGTATGGACCCGATGAAATATAGATCTGCTGACACAGATCACATGAGACGATCTACTGTGGGGAATTTTCAACAAGCACTTGCTCCATTGTTATAATGGAATACTTCGGCATTAAACACGACTTACTGTAAGCTGTGTGAACTGTGTGGGACCTAATGGACACTTCTAATGAGGACTTCTCCAACACAGAAAGAAAAGAGTGCCTCCTGATGTTTTAACATTCAAACCCATTCAATTCCAAAAAGAGAAATACTACCCAATTTCATATGTCAGTGCTGTTACCACAAGTCTCCGTCCTTTCTCCAAATCTGTGTTCACACTAGAAGAAAAGATAAACTCACCACTGTAAAAAAAAAAAAAAGAAGAAGATATTACACAAGCAATCCCACTGATTTTAATCCTCTCATCACATCACCCTAACTGTCCAATGTTGGTAAAATTATAATGTAAACATCTGGTCCTTTGGTTTGTAATTACCTCCAACAACAAGAGTTTCTCTTATTGACACTACAACAAGAATTAACAACAATAAAATATTATATATAAATGCTGGTAAACATGTAATGTCACTAAAATGAAATCATCTGTAGGAAATAATAAAACCTACAATTGGGTTTGATGCAAACTTGTCCTTTAGTTTTCCCGTAACTTTGGTCACAAACAAACAGACAAACAAACACGGGAGCATTTGGGCTGAAATTATAACCAACTTCCTGACGATTCCGTTATATCTTCGACTTTTTGGTAATATACTTAACTCAGGTTTATAGTAAATGTTACCCTAATATTGGTTTTAATATTTGGATCAATGCAAAACAGTTGCGTCACAAATATTATATTTTAATTAATAAGCTAAAATACATCATGACTTTAAAACCAGTTTGCAGATTCAAAACCATCTGATATAATTTCTTAGTTGAAATTGAAAAGATTAAAAATTAAAAATTATTTTTTCTGAAGAATATTTGTTAACATGTAAAATTCGTTCATTGATTAATTCCTTGGACATATTGGAGATAATCGCAGTAGATGGCAAAGAAAATACTATTTACCAAAATCGTCACTTTTTTTCCACATTTCATTTCTTCACACTTTGTTTCTTAATGTGAGAGTTCAGGGTTATTCTGTTATTAGACAACTCATAATTGTGTAACTTGTGTGATTTATTATGATAGTATGCTTTGTATGTTAATTTCTACAGATCAAGTTTATACAAATATTTATGGGTAGTCCCACATTGTCTTACAAAGGAATATTTTTAAATTATATGCAGAAAAAAGAAAATAAATATTCCAAATGAAATTAATTCATTAAAATGTTATTAATATTTGTATTCTACCAATAATTCCGTTTTCCCAAAATTCATTTTATAATCTAACAATTTTGACAATCCATTTATAATGTCGATTACACCCTTAGTGGATGTGTTTGCGTGCGCGTGTTATGGTTCGATTGCTAGTGCAAATAAGGAAGGCGACAGGTGAGTTATAGCCGTTCACCCGCCCAACAGCAGTGGGCAGCATGACTCTTTCTGGCCTCGCTGTGAGGTGCTGAATTATAATCCGCGAAGAAGTGGGAATCAGGGTGGAGGAGCCTTTCGACATGGTAGACAGGTGGGGAGACTGCATATATGTTATATTGTCACGCAGGTATACACCGCAATGTTCCATTCTTAATTATTTAAAACGGTTTTCAACAGCACCCGGTGTTATTTGGTAATGAAAGAGCGAGCTATTGTACTTCTAGCAGATTTTTGCTCTTTTGGACAACCATGCTTGAACGTGCTGCTAGCGGGCTAGCTGATAGCTCGTCAGTGCTAGCTAGCAAGTTGTAATGTGTGGTGAAGTGGTGTTTTTGCTAGAGTTCTGTGCAGTGATTACGGGACTGTAGACACACTTTTAGTCGCTGTACGTCGTAGGACTATACAGTTTTATATTGAACATATTTAGATAGAATATATAATTACTCAAATGCCCAGTCACGTTGGCTAGTTATGAGGGCTGGCTAACAACCGAGCATCCATTGAAGGGGGGTGTCGATGCTTCAGTGTTAGGGGGTAATGCTGGATCTACTTCTAATTTAAAGATCAATACAACCAAATAATTAAGAATTGTTCGCTAGCTTCCATGTAGAAGAGGCCTCCAGGGAATTTATTTTCCTCCCATTGTTTTCTAGCATAGTATTTGCAAATGGTTTTAGTTCAATGGTTGCCTCCTTCGGAATTTGATAGAGACGTTTGTGTTATTTTGAACAATAGACTGATTCAATCGTGTTTGTAAACTTATTTCACTTCGCTGAATATCTGGATAGGAAATGTTCTTATGTACTCAACTGTGGTTGCTAAGCATCCTCAAATGAATATTGATGTAGTAGTAGTGATGCTAACAATTAAGTTATTAGAAATAAATAAGATTTAAGCTATTGTCTGATTTAAATCTGTCCAAAAAATAAGAGTAATTAGCAACAGAAATGAAAAGAAAAGAAGTGCAATATAAAGTCTTAACCTCGCTGCTGTGGTGTTTTGAAAAAAAATAATCTTTGAAGTGTTGAGTCTACTTAACTGGACCAGGAACTATTGGTCGTTTAGTCTTCACTTGCTCATTCATAATGCAGATCTGTCACGATCTTCAAAGTGGGTTAAATATTAGGACTAAAAACCCCACGTATGATTTAAATTTAATGTTGGATAACAAGGATGTTCTTCCAAAGAAAATATACAAAATGTCAAATATAATCATGCCTCACCATGAAAATAGGGAAATATAATAAATTCCAAAGCAAATTGAAAACGGGTGGATCCCCATTAATTAATTTGTTTGGATGTAGAATATGTTTGTTTGATTTGAATAATAGCTTACGGTTTATGCCATATCAATACTGCTGAGTCTATCCCTGGCTTTGTTTTGACATTATTTAAGTATTATTATTTTTATTATGATTAATTTTCTTTTCCAGGTAAGAATTTTCATTTTTATAAAAATCTCTTTTCCGAGACTTGACCTAGACTAGAGCAGCATAATCCCTATTTGTTCGGGACTAGTATTACCTGAGGACCTCATGTGATTTAGAAATTACCCCAACGTCTGTTTTATGCAGTGCATATTCCGGGATACACAAAGTCTATATTGCACTTGAATTTAATGACATTACCCCCCCAGAAAATTATGTCTAGGCTCTGTGTGACACCTGCTGCTGTAAGCAGGTCATCTTTCAGAGCAGACTGGTGTAGGTAGGGGTTCTTTTGGTTGGGTGGGTAGGTGGTCAGAGGCACCGTGGGCGAGGCTTTTGACCCTCCAGTCCATGAGGACAGGATTTCCAGTCCTGTCCCCAAACAGGACTGGAAATCCCGCCCCTCAGCAAGCCTCGCAGTGTGAGGCAGAATTTTTCCGCCTAGTGTCCAATCCCAGCCGGGTACCCAACCTTCCAATGTCTACCGTACCGGTCTCCTTCAGTGTCACACCAAAACCCCTTCTCTTTTAGCAGTGGATTGCTCGACTCATGTCTCATTGAAGAACACAGCTAGCCGCGAGAACTAATGTTAATTACAGGATAGATTTATCATCGACACTTTGAATGCACCTTGGCTGACAGAGCAGTATTTCATTGTATTCACAGCCACCGGCAAAATTCCACTCTTAAAGATGCAGAAAAAGCAGGCAGAAGATTAAAAAAAATAATAATAATTCATCCCCATATCAATGAGATGTTGATGTGCACAGGAATAGAATTATCACACAACCTCCGTGTTTGGCGAATTATAGTAGGTATTTTGCTATAGAATTTGTTAGAACAGTAAATAGATGAAGTAATACATATATTTGTTTATCTATTTAAAACTTTCATACACTACAAATGAATGAATACAAAGAATCAAAAACTAATTAAATCGAGTCTAGAATTATTTCTGAAGAAATCACATTTTTCCTATCCTTCATGATCGATGTCATTAACTCTGACAGTTCCAGTTCCTTCTGTTAATTATTCCAGGAAGAAGGAGCAGTGTATCTAAAAGCTTTTTTACCTGAGCTTGGCCCTGACTCTTGGGACTGTCGGTAGTAAAATATTTTGAGAGAGTAAGCCATATTGCTTTTTGTTTGTACACATGTAAGTACACAGAAAAGAGGAAGCCCATGGATAGATTTATAACCTCAGGCTGCTTTACTTAGGATTTATTAAGTCTTTATGAGGCTATAAAAACATATATTCCCATATTTATTGTTGTCAAGTTTCAGAATGATCTGGTTCTTGTTTTCTATCAATGATAATTGATATGTCAATTACAATCGGTTCTTTGAATACCTTAAAATTGTGTCATTAAAAATAGTGGGATCAGACAAATACTCACATTTCTCCTAATTAGAAATGTAGTCAACTCCCCCCCCCAATTACATTATTACTTCCCTGCGGCTCAATCTGGTATTTTCCTGAAACTGTAAAATTTTCAGCTGTCCCTCCACATGTTTCCAGCTCATTTGCGCTATCACAGTTTGTCCAATTTTATTTAAGACCTCTTCTGGATGGTGCTAGTAACCTCAGGCTCAACAGAACTGATATGACTAAAGCTGTAAGCTATCATATTTGTGCATGTTAAAACACGTCTGTTGATATACCACCATACTTACCAGTAGTTTTGTATCCTTTCTCGTTTGTTAAAACTGAGCAAGCAACCTGTTGATGCACTGCCACCATCCGACAGTGGTATTTTCTAATTACTGTCAGGCACTGGCAAAAGCAAGTGAAGACTTTTTTTTTTTAAGTTTGATAAATATTCTAAAATTATTTCCCATTCCTGCAGTTAACCTTTATAACAATTGCACTTTCCAGAAAAAAAAGATAAGGGTGACTCAAGCTGGTCATAGCCCCCATAGGGTATCTATTTGGAGGGTATGTCAGATATTGATCCAGTCCCATATAAGAACTTGTCGTCCACCAACCTCTCGCAGGAATCTTGTTTTGTGCTCATCCTTTTGATGCAGGCTAAAGTAGCTTGTTAACAAACAGACTTCTTCAAATAGGACTATGGGTGGATATCCCAAAAAAAGCAATCTCAGGCCAATATGGCCCGACAATTTTGAAATTCTGCAAGACAAAAATTCCTTAACTTCTCATCTTGGTAAAATAAGGCACTAAGACTCCTGGAACTTAAACATTTAAGGTGTTAACTTCAACCCCTTTCAAGATCTGATGACAAGATATATAAGTGGCAGTAAAACATTTCTTGACTATCTACAATTTAAATCCATAATCAAGGTGAGATTTGGACTAAGACAATTGGACCTAGAACTACCTTAAGGGTTAGAGATTTCTGAGCCTTGCATTCCCAAAATTGTTATCCAATATATATGTATTACTTGCCAAAACAGATTGTACAATATTTCTCTTGACTTTTAAGTGAGAGAAAGTTTTATTTATCATTCCAGACCAAATCTTCTTTGTGCAATTCTGTTGTAATATATTTAGACATTTAATTCACACAGCCAGTCTTAATGTTAAATTCCGAAGTATTTATTTTTTAGATCAGATTTCTTTTGTAGCTACTCACTAAGAGTGAAACAGTTAAAGTCTTTGTTCTTTTTATACTTGTTTTGTTATCATTGCTGAAATGTCTGTAATAAAATTGTCAAAATTACTTTGTTTTATCTATCTTAAGGTGAAATCCAACCAATTTTGTTGAAGGAAATGAAATTGATCCCAGGCCCCTGAATCCGATTCAAATCGTTTGGATGCCAGAGTTTGTGATAGCAGCCAATATAATAGAATCATTGTCCAAAAAATCGCTATAATATTGTATCGTGATGGAACTGGAGATTTACACCCTATTGTTCACATCTTTATATCTGAGCTGGATTGGACTATGATGGACTCCTTTGCAGATCAAAATATGTCTGGACCTCAACCTTCATAGTGAGGTTGCAGGACAGGTTTAAAAAAACACTCTGAATATCCTCCATTTTAGACAGGTTCTGATTTATTACTAAAAATGAATTTTGAAACATCCCTTCAACAAATATATATCCTACTATGTAAGTGTAATCTGGTAATTCAAAGATTACAAATAGTTAGAAATAAGCTTCAACGATATCAAAAGACTGCTCTGTTGTGCTGTTCCTACGTTATCGATCAAACTGAAAACCTCACTTGTTGAAGCAGAACCTTTCTGGAATGATTATTGATGTAAAAACTAACATCTCTCCGGTGCTGAATTGTTTCTCCACAGTCTGCTGACTAAGCCGCCTGCCCAGGCCAGCAGAGGTGAAGTCAGTGAATGGATTAGGTGGGTTGAGGAGACTTTTCATCATGAAATCTGCACAGTGAGATGAGGTAGTAGGTTGTATAGTTTTAGGGTCACACCCGCACTGGGAGATAACTATTCAACCTACTGTCTTTCTCAAAGTGCCAAGAACTCGTCTCATCTTGGTCTCATCCATGTCATGTGACATCAGTGTTCGCATGGATAAAGATGTTCTCTGTTGTTCACACAGAGTGAGGTAGTAGATTGTATAGTTGCGGGGTAGTGTTTTTGCCCTGTCTAGGAGATAACTATACAATCTATTGCCTTCCCTGAGGAGCTTCATTTCTTCAGTTTTATTTAACTAGCCATACATTCTTTCTTTACAGAACTTTGTAAAGCACCTTCAGAATGATGTCCTTTTCCCTGTTTTAATCCTTTTGAGCAGCAGTGTTGAAGGTTCCTATAACCATATAATGGCAAGTTTTATGAGAATCTGAAGTAGTTTCATTAATTCAAATGAACATGGGTGGAAAGAGAACCTCCTTGACAGTAAGGACAAAGATAAAAGCCTAACTGCGGTTGTAACTAATAAAGGGGCAAAATGTGTGTTTGGCATCATTTTAAGAATGATCTGGTAAATGTAATAATCTTGGTGGGTAATATACTATAGTTTAAAAATACTGCTTTCTATCAGACATTGTAATGATTGGGCCAAAATACATCTACATACAATATATACCACCTAGACCCCTCGGGACCTATGCTTCATCTCCGTATAGTCAGAGCTAAACATTTGAACCTGGCAGAGCAGTGTCTAGTTTTTATGCCCCGTGTACAAGTCCTCTGCAACCCTCTGTTCTTTAAAATCAAGGCTAAAGGCCTTTTTGTATATTCAATCAATTAACCCTTTAATGTCCTCACCAATGGGGGAAATAAAGTGAGGCAAAATGTCTGCATATTTTTAAAAAAAATTGTACTTATTGAAAAGCCAAATGTAAAGTGCATTATAAATTAAATGTATTATTATTATTAAAAGTACTTTCTCAATAACAATGGTTAACACCTCCCTGAAGCTTGGTATTAAGTACTTATTTCTTCTACTCAGAATGTAGCTTTGAATTTATGTCAAAATGTCTTTTTTTTTAGTTTATTTGTTGCTTTCAGATGCCTTTTTAACACAATTCATATTTTTGTCAAGCCAGTTAAACTTTTAATTGAATAGTGCAGTAAGTTCTAATTGTAAGTAATTTGAGCACATTAGGTGCAAGGATGATACAATCTCTTAAATAAACAGAACATTGAGACAGTCTTTTGTGGCGCATCATTTATCGTGTTAAGAGTTATTTAGTCAGAACCCAGCTGGTAATGAGTTGATCTATGGGTTAAATGGAGCTATTATGTCTAGGAAAAGTCTATTTTCCTCAAAATAACTACCAGATAAGGTAGTAATAGAAAATTCTGGACTACAGCCTATCTGAATGTAAATGCTTCACCGCATATGGGTCTATTTCGTTTACACAAGACTTGTTTTATAATTTTTAATTTGTTTGTTTCTCTGCCATTAGATATTTATTTTATAAACACGAATTCAGTGTCCATAACAAAATATATATATATATATACTATATAATTTTTTTAGGATGTGATCGTGATTTTGGTATGTGTTGGTGTGTAGGATTATAACCTGGGTGGACAACCTGTTCAACTAGGTACTGGCATTATATAGGCGGAGAGTATTATAAATCAAGATTTGCTTTTCCCGCACCACCTTTATTGAAGATATTCTGTGTTATAGGTCAAACCAATCTGAGTTAAACTTATCCCGGAGTATAAATGTGAATTTGCTCCTGGTAAATGAATAAACTGTTTATTACTTATTCAAATCATTGTGGGTTTCTTTAAGTTTAATTCTGATATTTAAAAGAGCAAAATTCTAGGCGGCAAGTCATGTATTGCACTCACATACTAAGTTTACATTGATCTTGATTATTAACTACATATTGACATTTAACGTATGCAGACATGACATAATTAACAGACGTTTAAATAATCCTCCACTTGGCCAAGTTTAAAAGCAGGAGTGCCATTGTTTAGACCTAAGCCACCCTGAATATAAATTTACAGTGTTCCAACATGTTTTGGTATCAAGGGTACTGGCATACTAGAAATTTTTAGTTTATTGCTGAAGACAATCTGCAGAGGTTTTTTCTTTATTGTCATTTTCGGCATCGCTTTGGTATATGACGATTACATCCTGTATGGCAAAAAACACAATTTATCATATCAGTGAGTATCCTGTTTGTCTTTTTAGGAGTGGCATGCCTTCATTTCCAAAGAAGAAATCGAGGGTTTGCTGCTGCTAGGGACGTGAAGTAGCTTCCCTCATACATATCTCCAGACTAACGTTATACAAAGTCATGCATGAATATGACATACGACACAAAACATTTTTCACATTTCTGATGAGGAATCGGACACATAGATAAGCAAAATAAAAGCAGAACATCATCACATAGGAGAAGTTTTGCTTCATGGACATTTGCATGCCAGAGACATTGTGGTGCAGAGACATCGTCTTAGTGACTGTAAAAATGGCTAATGGTGCTGGTGCTGAGTCCAGGAGAACAATAACAATACAAAGATGAGTATACACTGTGCCTTGTCCAAACTTCATATGGGCACGTCCGCGGAAATTGTAAACTGATAAGATGGAAATTAATTGTACATCGCGCATTGGATAGTTACAGTAGGATGTTGACGTTTTTTCATTGTTCCATTAACAATCGGGCTGAAACTGTTCAGGACCTTCAGCAAAACCATCAGTGAAGACAGCCTGCTCCACGTCCGAACTGACCATTCAATCGTGACATGAACAGTAACTGCAGTCATGTGTTTGCACCCATTTTCTACTAGTTGGAGTCAATGGAGGCCTTTGATGTGGACAATGAATCTGATTTATTTTGTCTTCAGTATGTGTACATTCCCAGGATCAATCGCACATTAAATAAGTTTAAGGCTTAATTCAATTTCCTCTGAAGGGAACCAAACCCAACTTCAGCTTTTCACGCTAGACACATCTACTGTCACTAAACTATCCAGAACCTGCAACCGATGGAACAACAGTGGATTCTGTATCAATACCTCAGGTACAATTCTCCTTTTGCCCACTTAACCAACAAGACTTTCAAGATTTGGGTGCCGCAATAAACCCTCGTGAAAATTATGGTAACAAGGGAAAAACATTATATTACAGAGTACCGGAATTTTAATATTATTATTACCAACGTGAATTAGTGTTAGATAAGGACTTAATTGTTTTACCATTAACATTACTCTCATAAAAGATAGAAAGGTTAAAAAAAAAAAAAAAGTTAATAAAATCACATACTTCGAAAACCAATAAAACCATCCCTTGTTTTTTTCAGTGCATTGTATGCTGTGTGCCATCAGTTGTTAATGGGTTGTCTTCATAGCATATTTATCTGAAATTATTTTGGTCTGTGTGTATGACTGTGTAATTTTTTTTTTGTAGGCTACACTGCACAAAAAATGGCTCAATTCATGAGAGCTACCATGAAATAGTAATCAAATTCCTTGTCATCTGCCAGATTCTTTCTATTGACAAAGAGCTGAAGCTCATTTTAGCACGTGTGAGCAATAAAAAGGTGTTTTGTCTAATCATGAACAAAAGTCACTTTTGGACTAGGAACAAATCCAAATTGCAGGAACTTTGCTGCTTCCTGTTGCAAAGGCTAGGATGTGTCCAGGATTCAGTGTCAGGATAAATGTCTTCTCTGCTTCAATATGGTCCCTGCCATTAATTTGTTCCCCAAGCGCCTTCTCCAAATAGGGGAAGAATGTAAAAAACCATAGAAATAGAAAAGATAGATATTACTATTTTATGTACAGAACAGAAAATGTCCTACCTGTGTCCTAAACGCAGGTAAGAGATTGTAGTAATAAGGCAGAACACTTGACACACAGACCAATTAATAATAATAATAATAATACATTTAATTTATAATGCACTTTACATTTGGATCAAATCTCAAAGTGCTACAAAGCAAAAGCAGATAAAAGCATCAATAAAAAAATAAAATAATAACTATATAAAAGCATGACCAAAAAGCAGCAATGTTAATTAAAGTTATAGGTTCTGTAATTATATAATGATTATATACTGCAGTCTAATATGATATAATTATATCATATTAGACTGCAGTAGGATAGTGCTTAAGTTGTACTATGACATTTACCACAATACTCCAATGTCATTGTGAGGAGAAGCAGCATCACCTCGTAGGTAGAGGTTATATGTTTCAGGACTGTTATTGGAATGAGCAGGAGTGATTCGAGGATCATCGAGCATGGTTGTGAATTAGGATATCACTGTTAAAATGAATGTGTATGTTTGTTCTGTCTCAAGAGATGAGTTCAAAAAGAGTATGCTTTTGAAACTGTGTGGACTAGGCTTTAAATACATTTAAAAAGAAGCCAGACTGACGCTGTGTGTTGAGCTTCATGTTGAGACTACCATGAAACAGGCTGTGGCCAAAGCAAAATATACCGATTGAACAATTTTATATGCTAACCCAGCCCATTAATGCTTAATATCAGTGTTAAGTTAACTTAGAGCTTATAAGGGAAAAGCTCACTTTCAGTCGTACTTGCTCAACACATCCATTTACCTTGTACACAGAGGAAAAACTCTCTGAACTTAATCACCATTAACTCCTCTCTTGCTCTTCTGTTATTACCCAGAACAGAGTAGTTGGGTTTCAGGAGTTCAGCCACAACATCTGCTCTGACATAACTGGATTCTTGAGGCATATCAAGATGAACACTCATGCAAAGGTCTTTTTTTCAGCAGTGGAAGAACCTTTGAAAACATTGATAAAAACTAATTTTGAAACTTAACTCTCAAATGCATGAGCTAGTGCTGGAACCCTACATACTTAGGGTCCCAGCATCTAACACAGATTGAGGTACAAATTGAAATGATAGTCCATGTACACTTATCAAAACATAATTGACAGAATTAAAACATGTATTACATTTTCATTTTTTCAATATCTTGATGCAAGTAATGCTACACTACATTCACTCCACACAAATACTTTTGATAACAGTTGTATTGTTTCTCAGGAGCAGTTTTTGGTTAAGTGCCTTGCTCAAGGGCACACAGGTAGGACTCACTAAGCATCTGATCATCAACCAATTAACCTGATCATTCACCAATTAACACCATGCCAGTTCCACCAAATAAGAAATGACTTTAGACCTTTAACTAAAACACAAAGTAATATACTTAATAAAATAAATTAAATTAAATAATAATTCATTCAAAACTGACCGAAAGAATACAAATAAATATGAAAGCATTAAAAGGTGTGAAGATTACTTTGGCATAGCTTAGCAGCCGGCTTTTCTCATCTGCAGAGCTTACAAACCTGCTGGCCTCTGTTGCACTGAATTTAAGTCTGTTGATGATTCATACTGTGAATTCTCCAATAGGATTGAATAGTCTTCCAGTGTGCTAGCAAATAGTCTGTCGTGCACTTGAACTGCAGTTACAGTTAAATTTAAGACCAAATTAACTCACAGTATTTCAAACCCTCGACTAATTGATCACGGCAGCTCTGTCGTTGAATGAGGACGTGGAAAAGTATGGCATTCTGCACAAATGCATCTTTGTTGTCCATGGTGACTGGGTATGGAAGACCTTCAATTTGGAATCTCCGGTCACAGCATTCCACTGCCTGCTCCAGCTCATCCTTGGTTGCTGCTTCATCAATCTCAAAGAAACTCATAATGGAAACAAAAGAATAAGAAAGATGCATGTGGTGAAAATCATGCTTCACACACATGGGCTGAAGCCAAACAATTACCACACCCATATCATACGTTCTTCAAAACTTCAGAAGAAATTAGTCACATGACGGGATAAAATAAGATGCATTATGTAACCACATGGACCAACATAAAACGTGACATAAATGTTATATGTGAAAACCTTAAAACATGTACATGAAATCTGCAAAATGAGTAGTAGCCTCATTTGGCCCCGGCTGTCCTTGTAATTCAATCCCATTGTCAGATGAAGCAATTCCACACTGTTGTCGCCCACAGTGTTCCCTCTGGGTTGTGGGCGGTGCATCTGTCTGACTCTCTATACGAACAAAATCTATTCAGTAATATCTTTAACATGCAATAAGTCACAAATGAATGGCTTAAAAAATTACATAGCCTTCAGAATGAAGCAAGTAACTACAAGAGGACGGTATTCACACTGGTTTTCACACGGATTAGGGGAGGGTTTTTTTTTAACCACCTCTCCTTCATTGTACAACTGGGATTTCAAAATCGCTGTAATCAGATAGTTCTACACACCCAGCCTGCAAAAAAAGAAAGGTGTGAACTCCTATGGACAACAGGCAACTTGATTGGTAAGTCACAAAGTAAAAAATTTGTATTATAACACAAAGGCCTGGCAAATATGCTTGAAATTAATATCATGATATTATTATTATTATTATTATTATTATTATTATTATTGTTTATTGTTTTATTGTATAGTGTAATATTTGTATTATATTTCTATTATAGTGCAATATATCCAGTATACTGTATTATAATATATTCCTTTAGTATAGTATAATATTTATTATAATGTAATAATAATTATAATATTTTATTTCCTGTATAGTGTTATATTATACTATAGCGTAGTATTTCCTGTATAGTGTAATATTTATATTATGGCGTAATACCCTAGTATAGATTAATATTCATATTTATATTTGCATTTTAACTCTGTTATATTGATCTGTGTGCTCTTTGCTGCTGTAACCCTGCAATGTCCCCGTTGTGGGACTAATAAAGGCTTATCTTATCTTAATATCATGATAATCACAAGGATTTTTCTCAATATCAATTTATCTAATGATATGGTTCATGTATGCAAAATCACATTTAATAATCAAATTAATGTTCACTTCACTGAACCCAATGGTTAGATGTTATGCCAAAAAACCCTGAAATATTCATATAATATACTTACCATAAATCATTATATGGGTTTTTAAGTCAAATTTGCTTGTCGTTAATTTAGGTCGCCAAAATGTGCGTCACAGTGTTAAAATACCCAACATCACGACATGATTCCACTGAAAGTCTATAAAAGATGATGTTGCATTATCCCCACACCCTCAGGAGTCTGCAACATCTGGCAAGTATAAAGGGGATGAAGCGTGTTGTGGAAAAAGTTGTGGGGGTTGATTCAGTGATTGGGTCCAGGTGTGCTC
This sequence comes from Lophius piscatorius, assembly GCA_009660295.1. Taxonomy (NCBI): domain Eukaryota; kingdom Metazoa; phylum Chordata; class Actinopteri; order Lophiiformes; family Lophiidae; genus Lophius; species Lophius piscatorius. Next base: position 26,346 of record VRLP01004052.1, read on the forward strand.
ATTAATGGATCACCAGGTTATAGGTGTATTCTGACTAGGTGTTCTGACTAGGTGGATCGTGGGTACAAGAGTTGCTGCCCATGGTCTGTGCGAATTTAACGGCGCTGAAACTGTGGACTACTGTGAGCTGAAAGCCAAGCCGGACAACTGGGCATTCTCGATTGTGTACGATTATCATTTGCTTTGACTTTAATAAATGGACAACAACCCATTTAGACTGAAATCCTGGTCTCTCCGAGTTGGAAACTAACATACAAAGTCATGCAAGGACATGCTCACCTGTGCTGGAACTCAAATGGCTGCCATGATGTACAGACAAGTGCTGGAACAGACAGAAGCAAGTTCTTAACACACCAGGGGAAGATGGAGGTGAGGTCTGACTTCATCAGTATTTTTGCATCACTTAATGTTGCTCAAAAACTGAAATGGAAATGACTGGTGCTCTGATAACGAAACTGCTCCTCTGAAGATCGACGTTTTTCAGCGCTCATTTGGTCTTCACACTAATCTGTAGAAAATTAGATTTTTCCAACAAGGCCAGCCTGAGCTAACCTGGTATAACGGAAACCAATGCCTCCGATGCCAAAGGCAAACATGACTTCCTTTGTGCATGTTTTCATATTTCTTCGGCTCAAGTATCCTGATCGTGCTCCATTACGTTGAGGGAGGAATGGCAGAGGAGCCCATTGAAAACAAGAAGAGGTTTTGGTTGATGGAGCAGAGCATTGTTTGTCAGTCAAGATATGAAGAACTGCATAATGAACTAAATGTTGTGGAGGCACTCATATCATTTCGTCATGCAAGGGATGTAATCGTCATACACCATCCAAGTTAAAAAATATCACATTACAATTTACATAGGCCTTCTATATACAATGTTAAACTTGAATAATAAGCAGGAACAATTCTATCGATGGTTTGAATTAAGTCATTTTCAAAATTGCTTAAATTTTAGTCTTACCATTAACGAACTGCAAATCATCCTACCTGCATGATCTTAGGTAGTTTTATACTTTCCTGAAGGCATGTTTTTAAGATTGACTTCTACGTGAGAAATTACCGCTGTTGCTGCATTCTTGGGCCCAATGACTGTCACGTAAAAGACAACGTCCAATAGTGAAAAATGACAAAGGCCAACAAAGAGACGCAGGCGGCATTTCTAGTATGTTTTATTAATTGTTACACTAGTTTTAAAAAAACAAACATTGAAAGCATCATGTAAGATTGGTTATTGTGACCGAACCCAACTTTTGCTGTTCCTGACGGGACCACGCCCGACTTTTTGGTTGGTGTCTGTGCCTGTCCCTGTCCCTGTCCCGCCTCCTCCAGGGGAAAATACGACAATGTCACCAACAGCTAAACCCACCACTGTTGTCAGATATAGCGACAAAGCCCCTTATTACGTTACTTGACTTATTGTAACGAGTGATGGGGCTTGGCTTCTAGGAAAGTTAGCCACATTGGTACAGAAACTCCTTACGGTGGAAAAAAACAAAATTGGCTAGCATCCGAGTCGCTCTTACAAACGTTTGCTACCTATGTAGGTTATCTAACAGAAAATCTCTCCTTCCAGAATGCATTAAGAACTTAAACTGTTACTGGTGTGGATGGTACTACACCTTGGAGTGCAGCCCGCACACCTGTCTTAACTGCCCGTTCAATATCTTCTAATTGGAGAGAACCGGCCATGTTTGAAATTGTCCTTTCACCTCCAGATCCATTGACAGCGGTGAGGGTGGGTGGCACTGTGCTCTGACTGCAGAGCCAGGTCCAGACCGAATGTGGGGCTGCACCTAGAAGTGGAGTTGAACTAGGTCAAGGTCCACTCATTTGGCTCTGAAGTGAGTGCTATTGGCATAAGAGCTGTGGTCAATTAGCATATTTTCCAAAAATTTAGAATTCACATTTAGATTTAACATTAAGATTTAGATTTAACATTGCTTTAGATTTATCATTTAGGTTAAGATTTATCATTTAGGTTAGATTTAGATTCAACATTTTGATTTAGCATTTCGATTTAACATTTAGATATAACCTTTAGATTTACCATTTAATGTTTAGATTTAACATATAGATTTAGATTCAACATTTTGATTTAGCATTTCAATTTAACATTTAGATATAACCTTTAGATCTACCATTTAATGTTTAGATTTAACATATAGATTTCGATTTAACATTTCAATTTAACATTTCGATTTAGCATTTCGATTAAACATTTAGATGTAACATTTACATTTAACATTTGAATTTAACATGTAATAAATATGAAAAATTTGTTCTAAATCTGGTAAAAATGTACTTAAAGGAATGAAAACCCCTTTTTGAAACGTTGCTTGAGCTAAATGTGGTGAAATGTTCCTGTTAATTTCAGCGTTTGAAATTTTAGAAAAGGCCTTAGAATGTCCTTTGCACAAAAAAACAAAATACCAAAACATACACTTTTGACACACCCACACGAGATTGTCATGCTCCTGTCACAAGCCAGGCCTTTTTGTGAAGATGGAATCGGAACTGTTTAATAATGTGTGCATTCTTGTCAGTGATGAGTAGCACTTTTCAGGAGCAGGCAAATTGTGTTCTCTGCTGGGGTTAGTATCTTTAAGACTGTGGATCCGTTGTTTAGGAACTTGTATGCTCTACTGTAAGTCTTCTCATATTAGAATCTTCAAATTGATCAGCTGTGGTTGTGTACACAGCTATCATGAGGTCTTGATCCTGTTTAAGGGCTTTTATCATGGCATCACTGAGGTTCTTACCAAACTTTTCAAGGGCAGATATCTCCAGACTCGGGTAGTGATACCCTTTGGCACTGTGGCAGAGAGCATGGCATGACCGTGAAGTTCTTAGTGCCATTACCAATCCATGGATAAGCAGGTATGTATTCTAGGTTTCTCTCACCCCAGATCTGGTACAGCTCTTTAGTCTGTTGCACTCCAGGACAAGCACATGATAATGATGTTGGTTTTGCTGGTATGGATATCAAATCTGTCCACTCCTTCCTTATGGACACTGTAGAGGGTGTGGAGTATTATCCTACTTATCCTACATGCCCTTCTGAAAGCACTACACTCTTCATCTCTTCTTTGAATCCACCACCTCTTCTCCCACAGATGCAGCTCAGAAGGTTTAATTTGTTAGCTGACACTGTAGAAAAACAAAGAAACTGGTGGTTGAGGAGGGATAGTTTTGATCACTGGCTTCATATACTTTGGCTTGTTTTTTTCGGGCACATTTGTACTCCTGCCCAGGTCAACTGTACCTGTCACAGCCAAACTGTAAGATCTCAGTGCCAGCAGATACATCATTCAGAAACAGGTTTTTCTATCAATCAATGATGATTCAAAATAATTCACCTTTTTGAAAGCCCATTGTTGTATGGCATACAGCAATGACTACTGCAGATCAGGGATGTTGACCATGTTGGTCTCCGCTATCAGGAACTTCGTTAAGTTTGCCTTGGTACCTAACTATTTCCGTCACTGCCGTCTTTTTGAAAGAGGGATGTAGAAAGTAACTACACTCGTGGTTACCTATGAAGTCATCGATGTTGAGTTCTCCACCTCTTGCAATCATCTGTCATGCGCAGAAGGGAAGTAAATTAATTTCTCGCTCATGTGCAGAAGTTTCTCCCCTGGACTTCACTGGACAGTTATTCAGCACCCTCACACTTAGTTCTTTCGCACTTGTCAGATTGTCCTTGACTGTGGAATCAGCCCAAGGTCCAGTTCATATGTGTGATCAGTGATTGTGTGACAGCTTGTTTATGTTTGTGAATTGGTTGGTCTCCGCTGCTGCCATGACCTTTACTTCCATCTTGGGGTGGTCTTGAGGAATGGAGATCTAGCACAGACTTGAGCTCTGCAGAGATAATCCATGTGGGTTAAATCCAGTGCAACTGAAATTCTGTTTTGATTTGAAGACGTTTCACCTCTTATCCAAAAGGCTTCTTCAGAAGGCTTCTGCTCATCCAAGAGGCTACTTCAGAAGAAGACCAGAATCCAACCGTGAAGCAGCAGCCGATAGGGAAGATATCCAGACTAGCAAAGTTCTCCCATGCACCAGAAGTAACGTGAATACAGCATCAGAGGGTTCTTTTTTCAGTAAACATAGCAATACATGAGGATCATCTACATGTTCCCTCAAGAAACTCACTGAAGATTTGACCTTAGTATCCATTGAGCAGAAGACAAGACCAGAGTATTGCGTGGATTAGAAATGAAAAAATGTTAAATTGTATGTAAACACCTATTTGATCTATGTTGTCTTAAAGTGAGGTGAAATTTATGTTTGCAATTTTTCACTTTATTCGTTTCTAGCCACCTTACCTTTCGTACTTTATTTATCCTAGATTAAGTGGACCTAGAGGATATATGGAAAATCACAGTACATTTAAAGCTACACACTTCCAAAGAGTTGCCCTCGCCAGCTGTTCAGAACTCTGTTTTGCTGTAATAAGAAGAAATAAATTGTGTCAGACCTGATTGAAAAAAATATTTAAATGTGAATAAGATTGCTCGGGCATTTCTGCATGGTTCATCTGGACCTGTACTGCCTTTACTGTGACGGATGGAATCTTGAAGGTTAACCTCGATAATCAGCCATGCTACTTTGGAGATGATTATTGTAGTTGCACAGTTGCATCAGAAGGTGGTGGAATAGTCCTTTAACTCAAACTCTCTCCCATCCACTGAAGACAGGGACGTATCCTATGAATGAACTACAGTAATATTTGTCATAAATTACAAATCTGATCTGATGCTGACTTATCATTGAAGTGATGTTATTTACGCGCCAGATTAATCTGCACTGTCTGTCCTTCGTTTAAATACATATAAAACATATTAATTAATTTCCCACTATTTCATGCTTCTCAACATTTGTCTTTCATTATTTTGAGTGTCATTGAAACGTTGCAGCTGCTGAAATAAAGCATGTTGTATTTTAATTCCCCTAATTCTTCAACTTTGTAAGTATTGTCTGTTTTGCTGCCCATCTTATAAAGAAGCGTTTTCATGCAGCTGCTTGAACTGGAGCTCATTTTGACTTGAAAACTAATTTCAGACAATTTTCAAACATCATCATTTTGCCCGAGTGAAATTAGTGTTTTTCGTTGTAAGAATAGTCAGGTGAACGTGTTGAAGATGAAAACATATTCATGTCAATAAATCAAACTATAGGAGGGGCGTGGAATCGTTTGAACCTTAATAAAACTGTGCCGGTAGCCGGTCTTCTGTCAGACATGAAGTGAGCACGGCTGATCCGGTGTCCGTGAGAGGACGTGAGTGAGACGTCTGATTGGTTGCTGCTCTCTGCTGCACGCAGGTCTGAGGCTGATGAGCTGAGCGTGTACCTGCAGGCTGAGATCCAGTGTAGAACACGCCCTGATAGAGAAGGTAGACACAAATACTCACACATACACACTAACGGACGAGCTGCGCACCTGGAAGCCCCGATGCTCCAGCACACCACCGGACACCTACCAAATGAAACCAGGAGAGGACTTACACAAACTTTGGAGGAGGTTTACCGCGCAGCACGGAGCACCTGGACGCCCTTCGGGACTTTAATAAGCCTGGTTGTTGCGGCAGATCACTGATCCACCATGAGCAGGAAGACACGGCGCTGGATTTTCCATTTTTTCCTGTGTCTTGGAGTAGTCTACCTGAAGATAGGGTGAGTTCTTTGGAGGTCCTGCAGGCCAGCTGCGCACTTGTATTGCCTTCGCGCGTATAAACGCACAATGTTCGGATGCAGAGTGAAGTCTAGCCTAGTGCAACTATATAGTAAAATTGCCAACCTCGTTTATTATCGAATGTCATCATAGCAAAAGCACTGTATTATTGTTGTTATTAAACAACCTCTCACTTTCACTTCAGGGGTCTGTCATCGGTGGTCGCACTGGGAGCGAGCATCATCTGTAATAAAATCCCGGGTTTGGCCCCCCGTCAGCGGACTATCTGTCAGAGCCGGCCCGATGCCATCATCGTGATCGGAGAGGGAGTTCAGATGGGAATCAATGAGTGTCAGTTCCAGTTCAGGCACGGACGCTGGAACTGCTCAGCACTGGGAGAGAGGACCGTGTTTGGGAGGGAGCTAAGAGTGGGTATGTGGAAACCTCTGCACACATTTATCACTGACCGAATTTAGTGCATCTTGATGCAAACCAAATGTTTTATTCTATTCATATATTTCATTCTAAGAGGTTTCAATTCATTTATTATATATATATATATATATATATATATATATATATATATATATATATATATGCACAGGAGGTTCAGTTTTCAGCAGTGTTGGTTGGTTTGTACAAAAGCTACAGGAGGGATTTTCATGCACCGAAAAAATTAGATTGGCCGGCTCTTACACCTAGTTGAACTCTATTATTAATAAAATAATTTCACATTTTTTAAGATAGAAATGATTTAGTCATGTAGTTATGAACTGACACGTTTGTTTGCACTAAACAAGTATTATTTAAATTAATTCAATGAAATCATGGGAAGTATTTCAACATAATTAAATGGATTTCTTTCAGCACTAAACATTTAATTTATTTTGGTTATTAAAACTGTTCATTTAGTAGGGTAATATGACTAACACAGAATGAGTTGGACAAACACTGTTCAACAAAATTTCAGAGTGCAATTTTGAACTGTGCAACAAAACACAATTGGACCTACGATCAGTCAATACTCATTAATATCCTCACCAAGAAAAAAAAACAATGGCAAAATTATTTATTTTTTTATATTTTATTTCTTTGAGGCATTTCATGATTTAATATCTAACACACTCTAAGATTTATGTGTTCAAGCATGTTTGATACCGGAAAAAAAAATGCGACTAAAAAAATGTTTCATGTTGAAAATTTTTGTATTTCATTAAAATATTCCATTTTAGATTAGATAATAGCTACGCAGGACATTAAAGGGTTTAAAACTCACGGGAGTAGATGTTTGGAATCACACCAGTTTTGAAATTGCACATACTAAAACATATTAACATAATATTTCATCAAGATCCAGGCATTTTTGTCCACAGAAATAAAAACAAAACATACAAAAATACCATCCTAATCTAAAAGAAAAGAAAAGGAACAACCCCTTTATCCAGGGTAACAATGAAATTTTGGGGACTCATCATCCCAACAAATTTCATGGAAATCTATGCTGTAGTTTTTGTGTTATCTATGGCAATATTGAATAGATCGTAATGGAGAGAGATATTTAGGTTCTTGGTGGTGCAATTTAGTGCAGATCGAATAAAAAATCATGATCGACTTGATGATGAGCTTAAATTATAGCCGCAGGGCTTTGAGTCTCATTTTTGATGAGACATGAGGCCTGTCTTGCCTCAATTTGAGATGTGTTGAGTGCAAGACTAGAAGTTGTGATATGGAGTTATTTTACTCTAAAAGGTTCTAAATAGTTTTTAAGTCAGAAATATCTAACAAAATTCAATTCTATGCTCTTTGCAGTGAAAATGAATGAACAAAACTCTCATAAAACGGTGGATGATTCATTCAAAGTTTTAACACTGATGTCTCAATGGTCTGTTATTTAAATTCACTGAGCTGGTTTCAAAGCAGTGTCCTGAAAAACTTTGATCATTTCTTTTAACAAGTTATCCTATTATGTTAACTACGGTAAAAATAACTCAACAATAAGGTAAAAAAAAACAACTAGAAAGAGCACTTAGAGAGTACAAGCCTCCGCTAAGGGCCAAAACCTACCCTTAAACAGATACTTTTTCGTGATTTCCTGTTCCTCTTCATTGTAAAACATCTAAAGAACAAGGCACAACAGTACCCAAAGGTTATGTAAAATCCATGCAGATATCCCAATTAATGTATGAGTTATAGCCAGCCTATAAATCTACATACAACTCCAAAAAAATCTCTGTGTATTGATCCTTAAAGAATAATAGGACTTTTACTCACTATTTCCGGTTTCTCTCTAGTAAACAGACATTGTTCCATCAATTCTTGTTCCTCTCCCAGCACCCCTCCCCAAAGTAACATCTAACGAATCAATGGAAAAAAGTCACATGAGCCAGTTTATGAGGGTTTATGTAATCTTTTTGCACTTACTTGTGCAACCACATGTACTACATGCATACTGATAATAATAAAACAAGGACCAGTGTAATTACATTAAAAGTTATGACATAATTATCATTGGAAATAAAACTACTGTAGTTTTAGTAGTAGTTTTAGTAGTAGTAGTACAGTAATAGCAGTAGTAAAATTACACCGACATTTTTTTTAACATTAAAATAGTTACGATTGACACATATTTCTGTTAAAAAACTGCAGCACCAGCAGCTATTATGTGTTGTTTGCTAACTAATAGTCACCACATCATGTTTTTCTTGATATTGACTTGATTTTTGTCCAAGCGTTTTTTTTTTTGGGAGTCATGAAAGTTTTGAACATAGCTAGAATTTGTCCAATAAGACATTCCTCTGAAGAGCACTACCTCTGCTACTAACAAATGTCTATAAGTCCGAATCTTTTCACATCTGCTCTCTCAGATTTGATCCTGCATGTGGAATAAGGCTCGAGGCAGTGCTTGCACCACAAACAGGACTGCGGAAATACATGGAGAATCAGATTCAACCCGCTGGTATTCCAATGTCTTGCCCTTTAAGTTCACTCGGTTGTCTCAGAGACAGATGCAGAGCTCGAGTCTCATTTCTCATGCCAAGTGTCATAAAGGATTATAGCTCGTTTCTCGTTTGAGCGCTAAACTCATGCCTGATTGCTATGTTGTACGTAACGGCCTCATATTAAACAGCTTGAGATGGTTAGTGCAGCAACAGATCTGAGCCTAACTCAGAATGAGGCCTCAAACCTGCAGTTAACGGCAGCATCTATAATTTGATGTGTGAATGATATCTGTCAGCATTAAATCTTCTTGTCATCACAATAATGATGAGTGATCTGTGATTTTAAGAGTTCATTTTGGCATCTTTAGATGGAAGTTCGGTGCAGCATTCTAGGAGTGCATCAACTTCATCTTCTTTTCATAGTTCACAACATGTAGACCTTCAGTTGGAAGTAAAGTTATTTAAGTTTATTAGCATTTATCAGAGGTTAAAATATCTCAACTTAACTGATATTTTTCACACCCAACACAAAATGCTACTTTTACGGACTACTGTAGCAAATTATTCAACCCCATGTTTTATCCCTTATAAGAGATAAATTTGTAAATCAGATGTTGTTAAAATGCCATGCCAACCTTCGGAGACTTATTCCAAGCACTTACAAGCCAAGATCTTTTTTTTTTTTTACTGATAAGGCTCAAATTAACATAAGAGCTCCATGCCCAAACTCCAAGACATAACCCGCTGAACCAAAGTCAGCTCCAGTGCAATAAAAAACATCTAAATGAGCCACAGTAGGTTTGGGATGCTGTCTGTAGAACATAAACAACAAACAAAGTATATTGGGGCCAATGGATCTGAAGATGGAGAGAATGAAAAATGTGCTGAAAAGAACACAGCGAAGCAATGCGGTGGCTCGTGATGCTCTCTGGCAGATTTGCTTCTTGGAAACCTGCAGTATGCAGAGGCTAAGATTTATTCCATTGAGTATCGGGAAACATAACATAGCAATTGGCCATCTGTGAGGAAGCTGAAGTTTGGGTGCCACTAGACATTCTAAAAGGACAATGATTCCTAGCAGACTTCAAAGTCCACCAGAAGAGTTCCTGTATGGTTTGCAGTACCTAAACCCAGGAATATTAGAACTGGAGGCCTTTGCTCAGGAAGAATGGGCTGAGACTCCTGGGGAACACCACCAGAAGCTGGTGTCTGAGTATGCATCATGTTTGCGGCAGATTATAGCAGATAAAGGTTCAAGATTTTTTTTTGTCCTTTGTTTGTGCACTTTTGAAAATAAATCCAAATGCTGTTACTCCCAGCCTCTACCAGTGTAACAAAAAAGATTAAAACATTAAAAAAAAAGAAGTCGTATTTGAAAACAAAATAGTAAATGTATGGATGTGTATTTATATATGCATGTGTTTATGTTTGTATATATGATATAATTTTCCCATTTAAAACAGCCTTCTGCTGCAGATTAAATAGTAAAATAGGTAACCTAGAAACATAAAAAATAAAGATACTGATGATAAAAAGATAAATATAATGATAATACACCTATTTCCCTTTTGTGCCCCTTGATGACATAAAAACAGGCTTTGACATAAACATAAACCAACACACTGCATATTTTAGAGAGCACTATCACACTGTCATCTCTCATGTTCAGAGAAACGTCTCTACAAAGTACAAGATAAACTTTATAGTCTATCTTGTTAATTAGGGTTTATTAGGTTTAGTAGGGTCGAGTCATTTAGATACTGCAGTAGTCAGTGAAAGTAGCATTTTGCATTATAGTTTGGGGGAAAACACTGTTATTTGGCTTTTAAAACTGTACCAGTTTGATTAGGTTATTGCAAAGAGCTGACAAAAAGCAAATTTTGCCAGTAATCCTATTAAACAATTGGAGTTGAATCATTTTGCTCCCAACTGTACTGTACTGTTCATCTCTACACCACCTTTATGTATGTTCATAACACTTTTCCCCCCATAAGCTTCAAGTTAGGACACGCACTTACTTCCAGGTTTACAAATATACCTCTGGGTTCTGCAGGTTTTTCAGGTGGAATGGTTTTATACCACTGCTTTGGACAGAAACTACGTTTTTTATTCGTTTTGTCAGATGAAATAAAATCCAAATTTTTAACAGAATCTTGATGAGAAACAGGCGGAGTTCCAGGAGGCAGTAGGTCAGCTCGTCCAGCAGCGTTGAGGCAGAGTCCGTCTGAATCCATTGTTCTGTTGCAGCAGACTGGAACACTTAAAGAACTGACAGAATACATCAATTTCGGATCGTTGTTGGCAGTGATGCAGCAATGTATAGTATGTTGGCATTATAATCTAGTATCCTCCCCTCCCACTACGTTGACGGTGGGAGGGGAGAATGTCTCATCACAGCAGATCAGAGTCGGTTTAGAACCTCAGCTCTACACATTTGGTGCCGGGATGCATCTTTATTAGAAGTTCTGATAACTTTCCCAGATATTATCCCTTTATTGAAAATTCAATGTGAGCATCACAGAACCGGATAACAACCAAGTTCAATAGTTGCACATAAATGTCAGTGTTTTAGGGAGAACCATGAACTTAAATGTCAAAAATGCTCATGTGGTTGTTTTTAATTGTCAAAGATTAGGATTTTTATTGGAGTGATTTTTGCAACATCTGTGAATGCTTTGCATGTGCGCTCAAGCAGGAATTATGTCTATTTTAATTAAATGCAGTTGAACTGAAGCACTCAAATTTATGGGGTGAAAATCCATCCACGTAGGAGGCTGTGCATGCCTCTCAGATTCCACTTCGCAGGATGGATCCTGGTTTGACGGCAGCTGGGACCAGCGCCAGAAATGATCTGTAAACCAGTATTGCTTCCTCTGTCACCGGACAGCCTCAAAACATACAAACAACAAATATACTCAAAAGATTGACTATTAATTGGTGAGTGTGTGAAAATATCCTATAAGATGTACAGAGTGGCATGAATCTTGCACGTTGTTAGGTCATAATTCATGATAAACACAATGAAAGTAGAATTAGGTTTCCCTCCATTCCAAACTTTACTTCATCCTGAGGTTTATCTGTTTTAAGGGTGCTTGATTAATGAATTGGACTTGGCTCGGCACAAGTATTTTATGATTTGGTTTGAGGCAGCTATGCCTGGTATGTAAGGAGGCTTGACAGTGCCTGAAATACTGAATTTTGTTGTGGGCAACTGTGAATACAATTTTTTTCTCTCCTTTTCGTAGGCAGTAAGGAGGCTGCCTTCACCTACGCCATCATCGCTGCTGGGGTCGCCCATGCAGTCACTGCAGCTTGCACCCAGGGGAGCCTGAGCGGATGTGGCTGCGACAAGGAGAAACAGGGTTTCTACAACCAGGAAGAAGGCTGGAAGTGGGGTGGCTGCTCTGCTGATGTCCACTACGGCCTGAGTTTCTCAAAGGTGTTTGTCGATGCGCGGGAGATCAAGCAGAATGCCAAGACCCTCATGAACTTACATAACAATGAAGTGGGACGCAAGGTATGTTGCTTATTCTATAGGACTGTTATAGCAGATGTTATAAGCATAAGTACATCTACACTGATCATCCATAACATTATAACCACTGACAATGAAGTCAGAATAACATTGATAATCTCATTAAAATGGCAACAGTCTGTGGGCGGGTTATATTAATTTAAGAATGTGAGCTACTTTGACAACGGTCAAATTATGATGGCTAGAAAAAGCGGTAAGAGTATCTACAGAACTGAAGGCTTTGTTGCATGTTTCTGGCCCGCAGTGGTCGGTAGCCTACCTACCAAAGTGGTGTACGGAAGGACAAGTGGTGAACTAGTGACTGGGTGATGGGTGCCCACGGCTCATTGATGCAGGTGGGGAGCAAAGTTTTACCCTTTTTGTCTGATTCAAAAGAAGAGCTACTGGAGCAAATTCCTGAAAAAGTTGATGCCGAAATATCAGGACATACAGTGACATTGCAGAGCTGCTTTGGCAGTGTATGGTGGATTTGCAGAATATTAGGCAGGTGGTTTTAATGTTATGGCTGATTTGCCTACACCAGTACAGTATATGTGATACTGATGTATGACTTTTGCTCATCCTTGCTGCTCGTGGTTGCAAGAACATAGCCCCCGTCAATTTTCATAATCTGTCAGGCTTTTTCATTTGCTAGGATTGTGAATAGGTTAGTTATACAACTGGCTTCATCACAAAACTAATAAAAATAATTAAAACCTTTTTTCGCTTTTAACCTCTGTCACATTATCATACCTCAACACTGATTCCCTGTCTCTTGATTTGCACTAGTTAAAGCTCCCATTTTTTTGACATTGTAGATTTAAAAACAAATTATTTTGTTACAAACATCTTTTATTATTACTGGAGGGTTAGAGGATAGAAGGAGGAGCTAATGTGCAAAACCAGCTATAATTAACAGATATCAATCCCAACATGCATTGGCCCGGAGGTTGGCATTAACAGTCATATATCACAAAGCAGATACCCTGATATCGCAGGATACTTATCACATAATGGAACTCCTGGTATATAATTATTGGGCTCAGGAACAGTTTGTTAAATGATTGTTTGCAAACATTTTAAAAACAACTTTTTGCATTCTGTTTTGTTCACTTGTTCACACTGTCCAAACTTTTCTGGAGTCAGAGTGAATGATATTTCATTACACCCAGGTCATAATCTGCATCTCAACTATGATTCTGTGATTGAGCTGTGGCCTAACACATAATGCCCCCTTCAGAATATATCTCTCCTATCCACAAGGTTTGCAATCCAACTCTGCATAATGATGGAACACCTTTATTCTGATAAGCCAATTATCTCCATTGTATATAGAGTTATTTCCAATTAGAAATTCTTATTTTTGAATTCAATTTTATTTTCATTATCATCATTATTATGTTATTGATATTGTTTTATTATTATTGTTAATATTATAATCATCACCATCATGATATTATTTTATTTTAATTAATTTTGATCAGTGCCCATACCATCATTATTATTAACATTAATATTATTTTATTAATAGTTATTTATTATTTAGTAATCATTGTCATCATTATCATCAATAATTATTTTTTAATGCCATTTTTTATCAATGAATTTATCACTACTATTATTGTCATCATGATCATCATTATTTTATTAATATTGTTTTAATATTTTAATTATTGTCAATCATTATTATTGGTACTTCATTTCTAACAATGTTTTCTAACAATATCATTATTATCATCATTATTGTTACTTTTATTTAATCATTATTGGTAATTTATTTTTAACAATATTTACATCATTATTATTATTGTCATCATTGTTATTATCATCATAATAATTTTTTTTCCCGTACCATTATTATTGTTTTTATTATTGCTATATTTTCCATTCTCATTACCATTATCAACGTTAATTATATTGGCTAAATGTTTAAAAAAAGACAACATCTCGTAATGCTGAAGAAAGTAAAAAAAAACCCACAAGAGTTTGTGACTAATTAAAAATTGAGCAAATAAAAACAATGCCACTGAGGACAAAGTGTGGTCGGATCCTACTGCCGTCACAGACCACCAAGCAGAATGAAGTGGGAGAAGCCAGGATTAAAGAAAAGCTCTGATGTTGTTAACAAGATGATAGATCAAAAGATAAACTCAATACAAACTATAAGACATTCCAAAAAGTGACTCTACAAGAAAACATACTTATGGAAAACCTACGGCAGGAAATCTGAACATAATGTCGATGTTCAATCTGCTTTTCATGTAAGCATACCAGCACCTCCACATAATGAGTATTAGATGTAACAGTATTCTTTAGTAAAGATGAGAACACTGATAAAGTTTTGGGAAAAAACTTATATTTATTTTTTAACAAGGATTAAAAAACTCATACAGGTCAGTCCACTCTCTTGTTAAACACAGAGCTGCTATTAATTAGCATTGCATAAACACCGGAAAAAGCTATCCTGGTTCTGATTAGAGAAAGCAATATGAATGCATCAAGCGGTGGGAAAATTTAAAGGCCATTTTTGAATATTTCATTTCATTTTAACAGCTAATTCATAAATCAAAATCGATATGCTGTCATCCTCGACAGAATGGATATATCCCCAAAATGTCCCAAATCCCTGGTGTTGTACAGGCAATCGCCCTGATTGAACTCCTCAAATAACATGTGAAGTTCTATTCAAGTTCTGTTCAAGAAAAATAAATTATGTGCAAAAAACTGCCCATAGCGAGTAAAATATAAACTCTTACAGTATAATATGATATGATGATATATTTCCCAGAATCAATTCATATGGGATAAAATTCGGACTAAATTGGATCAATGGTTTATAAATGATGGGCTTAAAACCTATGGAGATAATGCGCCCCCTTGTGTCAGAAATATACCAAAATCCCAAAATCAATCATGTTCTTTCTCGCTTTGAAAGCTATGGGAGGTATAAAATTTGAAAATGATCTATTAAATAGTGAGTAAAATATGAAGTGTTATAGTAAAATATGATCTAAACAAGATAAACCTCCTCAGAAATCACAAATTTTTTTATAGTGTTTATTGACAACTTTCTGCAGCAACAATGGGCTGCCGGCTGACTGAGCAGACTGAGTACATCGATCACTATGAGCTTTCGCAGACAATTAATTTGTACAGTGTGTGTATGAAACAAGCTAAATCTCCTCTAAAATGCAAAGTGTATACCCAGGTTTACGTCAGTAGTTTCTTGGACTTGGGGAGCCATAGACAAAGTGAGATACTTGACAGCCAAGCTGGCAAGCTCATCTGTTTCACTTCTTTCTGAGCAAGTACCCAAATGGGAATGCAGGATTTATTTTAATTGGCTATGAGTTTGAGTGTGGATAAGGTATCCACTATTCAGAGTGCTATTCTAGCACAAGTACATTCTTCCTGTATTTCATTGCATAGATGTGAGCAATATTATATTTTAGGAAGATATCTTATAACTGATGCTGAAAATTATTTTCATAAATTAGGGTATTGTATATTTCTACAAAGAGAAACAATAGAACACAAAAACCATGTAATGGATCATTTTCAAATTATATACCCTCATAGACCTTTGTACAAATTATATTTCGGGCCTTTATTTCTCAACCGTTGGTCCAATTTAGTCCAAATTTGGTGCATTCGAATCGACTCGAGGAGCTCTATCTTTGAAAATGTTGTTTTTCAGACATAACTTCAAATTTAATTTGAGGAGTTCAATTAGGGGGATTGCTTGTACAACACAGTGGCTTTTCGGGGATATAGGTTTCTGGCATCAGTCACTGTGATACTCTGTCTGAATCTCTTAATATACACCTACTAAACTAATACCTCTGTAATTATTGTAGTGAGGCTTTCATGTTACACTGAGGATGATGTCCACACATGTTTGGTGCGCCAACCTTCAAATTTTAATTGAAAAGAACAAACAATGGCGTAAAGGTACCAAAGGAGGCTTATGGGGGTTCTGTTAGACAAACAATGGCAGCTTCATTTCACTGAACTCCATCAATTAAATGATTGTCAGGTCTCGAGGGCATGACCACACTAAGCTGGAAACATCCAAGGCTTTTCACAATTACCCCACGAGACTCCACAAAGTCTGAGGCCACATCAGAGTGGAATAATTAAAAAGCAGACTGAGGCTTCACTATCACCAGAGTTCCTACTCCATGAGGAGGAAGGAGGGTGAACTGATGTCATTCAGGCTGAGGCGGACAGAGAACACCCTGGTTGCTTGCCAAACCCACATTTTGTCTCCATGTTTGCCTTGTCCAGGTACTCCAATTTGCGATATACATGAATTTGTGACTCAAATCTGGGTCAGAGTGAATGCATTTCTGTCACTATGTGTCGGCTCTGGGATTAACTGGTGAACTGTCCAGGGTGATCCAAACCTCAAGCCCAATGTCAGATGGGATAGGCTCCAGCCCTTAGCAACCCCGAACAAGCTAAGTTGTTACAGAAAGGAAATGGATAGATGGATATGGTTTTGAGTTCGTGTATGTTTTGGTATTTCGTATTTTGTTTCAGGAACAAATATTGAAAAACCGAGTGGTAATTGAATTTTTCGTTTTATGATACAAGAATCAAAATTGAAAAACGAGGCATGTTTCCTTTTCAAGACCAAATAGGGATGAATGGAATTTGAAAATTGGTTAGATTTTCATTGTCTGATTTGATTATGAAAAATAAAATCATAACGAGACAGAAACCAAGAAATGGTTTGTTTTTTACTTTTCTTAGAACGGATATGGTGGTTTATGAGGGAATGACAACCATTCAGTCAGTCATCCCTTTTTATTATTCCCTAACAGTAGCAATTTATTTAAAAGCAATATGAAGACATTAGGGTTAGATTCTAAGCTATGCTTACTGGTCTTGTCTGCATTGCTTTCTAATGTCTTTACTCTTAAAATGAAATGTAAGTCAGCAAACCCGAAATCAAGGTTCTAACTGCTGACACACACATCCACAATGTTAACACCAGTTAAGTGTTTGTAATGTTTTGGTTGATTGTTGTATATTCTACATAAGTGGAAACTGATGTAATTCCCCAAATGTGCACCTGTGTCCCATAATAACTGATCGATTCTTCTGCAGTCCGTCATATCGAACTGATGGTTTTATGTTTTGTGTATCGGCAGACTGACAGTAGCTACTGACACTCCTACTGCAAGATCCATGACACACCAGTGGTTTATGTGGTTTATGGTTATAATAAAGATCCAAGATGGAGTGGATTCCAGGTGATGTATGGTGACATACATCACCTGGACATCGTAAAAAAGGGATGTTGTGATTGGTCCAGTAATATGAATGCCATCTATTACAGTTTATGCCGGAAAAAAAATCGTTTCAGGCTTCACTGTGTATTTAAATTAGTCAGTGATTGGTTTTAGTTTTGTGGCTTATCGGTGTGTGTATTATCCGGTGTCTGATATCAGATTAATCAAGATTAATCTGATATCAGAGCTGCTAATGTATTTCCTATTTGCCGCGGTCTGAGGACAGGAACAGAACAGAACAGGAGCCCCGCCCTCATTGGTGCGACTGTAAACGACCACATCCCCTCTCAGAAAACAAACAAAACAAACCCATATTTTTTTTTTGTCTCCTCGTTATTTTATTTTTTTCATAATCAAAGTAGAAAATACATCACACCATTTTTCAAATTTCCCTCATCCCTATTGGATCTTGAAATGGAAACATTGTTTTTCATTTTGATTATTGTATCTTGAAACAAAAAATCTAACGACCACTCGCTTTTCAATATGTGTTTCTGAAACGAAAAACGAAATACCAAATCATACACTGACCATTTTTGGTGGTGTTTTCAGAAGATTTTGATCTTCAGTCTGAAGATTTGGGAGACTGAAGATTCAGTCTTCCAAAATGCTCTTGTCAAGTGAACAAACAAAAGCGAAAATAAAAAGTGTTGTTGAACTAGGCCTATGCTGTTATGCTTAACAGCAAGGTCATATCCTCGAAAAGTCCTTTGTATTGTACAAGCAATCCTCTCTCTCAACTCTTCAAATGAAATGTGAAGTTATATCCACAGTATTTTTTTCATTAAAAAAAGTTACCTGATGTGATTAAATTACGAGCTCTTAGAATTAAATTTTTAAATAAACAAGATAGATCTACTCAAATTCATCGATTGACTGATTCATGTGCACCAAATTTGGAAACAAAAAGAGCAACGGATAGAAAGGAATGTGAACTTTAAAAAAAAAATGTTTTCATAAAAACACTCCTCCTAGTGAATAGAAAATTCAGCATGAACCTAGTCAACATTTGGACTAAATCAGACCAACAGAAGAAGAAGATAAAGCTCCCCCTAGTGATTGAAATATACGATTGCTCTCCTAAAGCAGACAGAGAGACAAACAACCATTCCTGCTCACATTCACACCTGTGTGTCAGTCCTGTGATAAAAAACTGCTTAGATAACCCCAATGACATGACTATGACATCGCCTGTGATATTATGTCTAACATAGAAATCCTGAATTCACAGACCGCATAATCTAACGGTTATCATACTGAATAATGCCCCTTATAAGTTTACAAATAATTATTCAGCAGTTGCTCTGCTTCTTCTCAGACTACGTTTATAAGTCTATTTTTTTTAATTTCTGTATTTGTAAGAATCTCTGGATCTCTCTGTTTTTTTTTTATATTTCTGAGTAAGGCTTCTCATACCTTTTGAATGCGACATCAACCTCCCATTGTCAGAGGATTTCAATATATTTTTCATTCATACACCTAATATAAGTGTATACTATTCATAACATTAGACAGGAGAGTCTCTATGCTTTTGTGTGAGTGTTTCTTCCATGTGCTTGTTTTCAGGCTCAGCCTGTCCTGTAAAGGAATGACACATGCATAGCTACTAGCCATAGGGTGACATACTGCAGCGGCTCCCAGGTTTCTGGAATGCTTACGTTCATTTGGAATGCTAGAAAACGTTTGTCTCAACCTGTTGAACTATTCACGCAATATGTTCGCCTCAATATATCTGAGAATTCTTATGTTTCTTACCTACTTATTATTGAAAGACGGCAACAAACAAACAATTAAAAATTGCGACAAAATGTCAGGAAGGTCAACTTTTTGGTTTTGACAGTGGGAGACATGTTGGATCTACATAGTTTATTCAGCAATGCTCTGATGGAGGTAGTTTGATCTATTCTATAAACTTTTCAGTTTGAAACTTCCAAACCTTGCTTTACCAGGACTGGGTCCATCACAGTTATTTTATAATTGTCTGACTGGGATTAATTGAGAAAAAAACACAATTATTTCATGCTTCTATTCATCTGTACACAGACATCTTGATGAAAGTGTCATATTTCCATCTCTACTTCCTTCCGCTGTTTCATGTTTGCAGGCACTTTTATAGATTTGTTGTTGCTCTGATTCTACTCTGACTATAGAATTAACTTTCAATCAGGGAGACATATGAGAATAAGTCCATCATAAAGTCTTTAGTGCTAAGACTCAAAAATGAGATGGTGAATTATCGGTGCAAGTGAATTTGTTGAGACTGGTTGGGTTAGTGATGGCTGATCTTCTGAGACAAATGAAATTAAGTTGGTGAATCTGTGAAGAACTTGATAATGAATGTGAGAAATCAAAGCAGCAACATACAAAAAATCATTTTAGCCTCACTTTTACATGGTTGCTGATCTAATCCTCTATTCAGACAGTTAGGAGTTCTGGGATAATACATTATCTCACCAATTTGAATACATTCTCAATTGGTTTTCTATTTCTTTGAGTTATATGCTAACTGCTACTAGCTGCTATTAAGACTTACGGTTGTGAACCACACAACACAGCCCTGTCCCACCTCCCCGCCTTGCATTTACAAAGATGTTTGTTCCGACTCTTTAATTATCTTTGCTGCCCCCCACTTTTCCCCCATGGCATCTCCATTGGGTTTACATAGAGTGGAAGGTGGGAATAAAGGCAAAGAATCCTCTGAATGGCTGTGGAAAACTGGGCAAGGATGATGTTTGAAAGACTAAAAGGTATGAAGAGTCAGCTGGCACGACTGAACCTTTACTAGCGATTCATTAGCTTTTAACGCCACATACATTATGTCTGTGGTGTTATATTGTTCGGTGCTTCATTGTCAATGAGCACATCTTGACTTTCTCAGGAATAATTAATAGGGAAAAGCAAACAACGCAGTTTGGTTTTAAGCCCAATGAAAAAGGAAGCATAAAAACTAGTAGACTTTTCGTTGAAATCCCTGCAAAAATGGTGGACGTCGAAGGTCGAAAATGTTAAATTGTGTACAGATCCACCGCCCTGCTCACTTTGCTAAATGTTACTGCTGCAGCCAAATATACACCTTATCTTTATTTTATATATATACTTTATTTTTTTTATTTGTATTATTAAATGACACTCTTTTGAGATCAATTGAAAAGAATACAATTAAAACCCCTATTTATTTATATGATAATTAATTGCCATCATGTCAGCCCTCATGTTGAACCTTTCCTCCGTGTTGTAGATCCTGGAAAAGGGAATGCGCCTGGAGTGCAAGTGCCACGGCGTGTCAGGCTCCTGCACCACTAAGACATGCTGGACGACGCTGCCTAAGTTCCGTCAGCTGGGATACATCCTAAAGGACAAGTACAACCATGCTGTGCACGTAGAGCCGGTACGAGCCAGCCGCAACAAGCGCCCCACTTTCCTGAAGATCAAGAAACCCCACTCCTACCGCAAGCCAATGGACACAGAGCTGGTCTACATCGACAGGTCACCCAATTACTGTGAGGCTGACCCCTTGACTGGGAGCATGGGAACACAGGGTCGTCTCTGCAACAAAACTGCACTGCAGCCCAACAGCTGTGACCTGATGTGCTGCGGTCGAGGATATAACACACATCAATACTCCCGCGTTTGGCAATGCAATTGCAAGTTCCTGTGGTGCTGCTACGTCAAGTGCAACACCTGCAGTGAGAGGACAGAAGTGTATACCTGTAAATAGAGATATTTATTGGACGCATATTTAGATGTATGGCTAGACTGAGCGTGAACAGTCTCTGTGTGTGTGAATGGTGTGTTTTAATGTGTTAATATATCCCAGAGTAAGAGCTCTCTGTGGTTGATAGACATGTGCGGAGTGACTGTTTTGCCATTTTGGCATCCCATCAACCAGATCCTCCAACGTGTGTTGATAATACTGATGCCAATGGACATCTGCCATGACACTGGACCCAACCTATGGGCTTGTGAATTTTATTTTCATTTATAATTGCCCTTTCAGGCCTCCTAGACTAATAATTTATTCAAAAGAGAAAACTACTGATGACCAATTCACTGTTTTAGAAAAAAATCTTGTTAGATCTTAAGTTGGTATACAGCGATCAGGCGTATCATTATAACCACCTATAAGTGAAGTCAGAGTAACATTTTTATCTTGTTATAATTGCACCTGAGAGTTATCGGGATTTTGTTACGGAGCAAGTGAACATTTAGTCCTGAAGTTGATGGTTGGAAGCAGAAAAATGAGAAAACATATGAATCTGAACCACTTTGACAGGAGCCAAATTGTGATTGCTGCATGACTGGGTCAGAGCATCTCCAGAACTGCAGGACCTTGTTGGGTGTTCCTGGTCTGCAGTGGTTATAACCTACAAAAGTGGTCTTTGGAAGGAAAACTGATGAACAGGGTCATGGTTGCCCAAGACTCATGGATGCATCTGAGGAACAAAGAGTTGCCACTCTTCAAAAGGTTAATGTTGGCTCTGATTAAAAAGGTTTCAGATTACACAGTGCATTACAATAGGGGACCAAAACAATATTAGGCAGGTGGTTTTACTATTATTGCTGATTAGTGTAGATGCATTTTATGCATTCTTGTGAAAGAAATCTCGACAAGCACTTAAAGCAAAGATAATTTTCTGTTTTTCTCATACACTGGAGATTAAATCTGGAATTGGCAAAACTGAACTGAGTAATGTATTTTGGATCCTGCAAGCGCACATGCAAAGCCTAACAAAAGAACATTATACTACTGATCTTGAGCTCAGTAAGATAGTAATTTTTTTTTTTTAACTTATTTCTGTCGCCTCTACCCTACACTTTGCTGCTAGTTGTGTGATTTGGAGTGTGTAACGGAGCAGTCATAGACTCCTCAAGCCCAGGCAACACCACCATTGGCAAAAAAAAAGCTTCCAGACATAAATACCCCTTTTTGTTGATCGATAGAATATATTTTGTAAGAGATTATTTTTATATATAATATTGTTTTAATTTATTTTTTATCTGTATGTAAGATATTTTCACCTGGCGTTTCTAACTGTACAGTTACTAAGTTTACCTAAAGGGTCCATTCAAACACTGTTCTGAAAATATGCCTTGTTCCTCAGCAGCAAAATATAACAATGTTTTACTGAAATATGCAGTTTTGTGCTTTGTAAACTGTTTCTGGAATCATTTCACCATGCTTTGCTTCCAAAGGAGAGCCAAAGTCATGACGTCAGCTCCAGTTTAGATGTTCTGCCAATGTTAGATTAAAAAAAATTTCTTGTGCAGCGTTTGTCTCACATGTCTAAATTGATAACTTTGTAAATATTATATACACAGTCTTAGTTAACCTAAGATTAAGTCTTTTACTTTACTTAGAAATGAGTTAACTAGGCCTATGCTGGCATCTCCTACAGCAGGGGTGTATCACAGAAATCCCCCCAATCCTTTGTGTTATACGAGTGATCCCCGTGATTATACTCCTCAAATTGAATGTGATGCTATATTCGGGACAACAGTGTTTTTCATGAAGAAGCTCCCTTTAATGATTAAAATATGAACTATTAGAGTACAATATGATATATACCTGGAGAAGATAGATTTCCTGGAGTTGATTAATTTGCACCAAATTTATATTATGTCGACCAAGGTTTGAGAATTTATGGCTGAAAACTTTTGGAGAGAAGACACCCCCTAGTGTTGGAAATATTAGACCGACCTTTCCCAAAATCATGAATTTTTCCTACCGCTAAGGTTTATGGGGTAATAAAATTTGAAAGTGATTCATTACATAGTTTGAGCGCCGGCTGACGCGGTAGACGTGGCGATGAAGTATCCAAAATATGATATATTAAAGTTTTTTATGTGGTAACCATTGTTTATCAGCATGGTTCTCCGTTGGTACAAGCCATAGGAATAAATGTTGGTTTTAATTCATGGTGTAGTCATTGAGTATCTCCATCTTCTTTTTACCGTTCATTTGAACTTTTTTTGGACGTTGCATCACACTCTTAACTTGGCAAACAGAAGCACCAACAATCATGTTAAGTATTAGTTCTTGTTTACAATGCAAACACAACCAAACAAAAAAAACCTGACCCATAAAATATAAAGAAAGAAAGGAGGAAATGACTAAAGGAACCTCTTAAAACAGCAATGTCAAATCTGTTTTCATGAATTGCTCTTAACTCTGGCCTAAAGAGATCACAGATGAGGAACTGTCTATTACGATCAAGACAGTTAGAGTTGGTGCGTGGTACAACGAATCCTCATGCCCGACTAGTGACAAAGAGGAATAACTAACATCCCTCAGAACTCATTTACAGTGAAAATGTGTTTTATAATAGCTAAACATGTAGAAGAGTTTAACTACATATGCTGTGTATATACCAAAATAATTAGCAATATTATATTTTATAAACAAGAAAATATTTGATGTCTTGAAGACACTTTAGTCATTCAACTGTTTCAACCAATTCCAACGGACTGTTCTCTTCTGCTGGTCCGTAAACATTTAGTCTGCAAACAACCCTGAAAAACAGAAATAACCATAACGTCTCTCTGTAGAGGGCAGAAGGAAAAAATCCTCGGCATCTCCCTTTAGCTTGCCTTCCCATCAAAGTGGGAAAAAACTCTGGATCTGTCACTTTATTGAGTCAAGACCCAGACCCTCACCAAGTTCTAAATAAATCCTTTCAGTGTTGTCTATATTCTCTTGCCGACAACAATGGCATTAAAAAAAAAAGTACATCCTCTTGACATACACTGCCTACTAACATGACATAATATTGATCGAATTTACAGACTAAATCTCTTTTTTTTCAAGTTACGTGTTGATACAAATGTGATACACATGGAACAGAATCTGGGGGGTTACAGTGTCACTTTGGCTCTCTAAAGCGATAGCTGGTGAATCACATACATAGTTTGTGCTGTTTGTCAACTTTTTCCCTAATTCTAATAAAGTCTGGGTATCATTTCATTTAAACATGTTTGGCATTTGATGTTTTTATTGGAGAAATGAACTGTAGATATGTTCATGGGTAAAGATTCATCAGATTCAGGCACTTAGGGAATCTGCATCTTTGTTCTATGACTAGAGCATCAAGAGACAATAAGGTGGCACTCAGGGGCAGGCTCTATTTTGCTCTTAGCACAAGAGCTGCGTAGATTTTGATCAGGAATAAGCAGCCACCCTACCTGTGCATCCTAACTGTGTTTCATTAATTAGTGCCATTGCACGATAACAACTAACTTGGAGCTATACTATATAGGAGACATACCATACTATTATTGTGTTATACAAAAAACAACATCCTGAAATATGTCTCTGCAATTGATCCATCTCTGAAGAGAAGAGGGCGAAGCCTTTGAAACTCCCGGGGAGCTAATTGGGTTTCAGGTCTTGCTCATGGCCCCTACGACAGGTTTACTGCAAGGGCAATCCAGAGATTGAACCGCTGACCTTCCAGTTGGGGGACCACCACTCTACCTCCTGAGGTACAGTTGCCCTGAAATGGTTGATTGTCTTTGTTGTTTGTTGTTCAGGAGTCTCCACAGCAGTTCATCAGTTTCCATCTACCCCTGCCCTCTGCATCTCTCTCTGTCACAGCAACCAACTGCATGTCCTCTCTCACAACATCCAGAAACCTACTCTTTAGTCTTGCCTTCGTTTTGCCTGTTAGGCAGCTCTATCTCCAGCATTCCTTCTACCAATAGGTCCACAATCCCATCTATCCAAACCATCTCAATCTGGTTTCTCTTACTTTGAATCCGAGATGTATATCCTCATCACTCCCTAAGGAAATCTTAACACAGTGAAAATAAAGATATTGCATTCATGACTGTTTTGAAAATGTTGACAGAGCGATAAATTCACATTCTACTTAACTAAAATGACATATCAATATGCAATCAGACAAGTACTAACAGGAAGGCTAGTAACCAGTACAGTATCATGGCTGGTTGACTATAGGTAGAGCTGTTATTACAGAAGTGCTGTGGTCTATAGTTATGTTTACAAAAACAATGCATTTTTTTAAGTGGAGTTCCTTGGGACATCTCGTGACATCTCGTGTCCTTCAGTACTTGAGGTTGCTTTTGTATGAGACAAAACCGGTGAAATCATCTGTTTTAGAATCTTAAAGTAGAGGTCACTGTATTTTGTGTTGAATTCAAATTCCAGGTCATCATTGCTGTTTGGATAATTAATGTTTTCTTAAAATTAACATGAGAAGAGCAAGTTTATATTCAAAACATATTTTTAAATATAAACAAGTTTCTTACGAGGACCAGTTGGGTGAAGGAGTCGTGATTGAGGGTTGTGGTATGGAGGGTGTCACAGCAATGTGTGTTTGAGTGAGCAGTGGGAGTGTGGTGCTGCCGGCTGATGGATTACTCTGACATCTGCTTCTTTCACTCGTCAACGGTGTTGCTACAACGACCACACTGTGCCCCCCAAAAATTCTCAACGTCCCATAGAGAGGCCAGACTGCCCATCAACAAAACGGTAACCATGCAAAAGCCAGATAAAATTTGTATGCTATTTATTTTGTGAAAATGGCAACTGGGAGCAGTGTGGGGAGGGGGGCTTTACAATTGCAAGGGATGATGTCAACAGGGATTTCAATCTGTGGAACAGAAAAGGTCTTAACTCCGGGAATTATCGGCACAAAACATTCCTCAACTAAACTTTGGCTCAATGGAGTGACGCCTTCAAAAGGCAGCTGGCCAAACAGCCCTGGTTAGAGCAACATCACGGCCTGAACACTGGGGAGGGTCTCACGGCGATGCGTGGAATACTTTTTTTTTCAAATCCATCCAATTAAATTCTTAATCTATGATCGTATCTTTAATATCTTAGCATGCTTCATTCCTTCTATATTGTCTGTTGGTTTTTCCAAAGGTTTATACGAAAAATTATTCAATGGATCTCCATGAAAACTGGGAGGATCTTGGGCCAGAGGGCCAGAATTACATTTTTGTGCAGATCTGGGTAAAGGCTGTAAAGTGATCCAGGATTCCCCCCACTTTAACACTGCAAAATAGATTTTCTTTTTCGCATTTTGATTAAAATCTCAGAGAATAATGAATAATGAATGAACAAACAAGGCATATTTAGGTGGCTTGCATCGGAGTTTGAGCTCATTCAAGTAAAAAATGTATGCAATTTAAATCACTGGGTGTTACAAATTCACACACAAATCCATTTCAGTCAGAAGAAACGGAAAATGAAAAAAAAAAAAAAATGTTTTACAACAGATGGTTGTAGTCCAATAGAAAGTATTTTGTGCTCAAACTCTTCATTCGAAGGGGTGTCTGCCCTGAGCAGCAACATGGAACATCCCTCCTTTGGAGTTTGGAAACTGGTGGTGGTTGCTGATGAATCTACCGAGGCTGATGAATGAGGAAGCTGACAGATCTGTGAGGACATTGATGGAGATGGGATATCAATGATGCCCCAGACCATGAATCAGGTAATTGAGACTGAGCATGTGTGTGGCCCGACTGTCCAAGAGGGTAGTCTTTCTTAACTTTCGATTGATCTTAATTTTCTGAAACTAGTTATCCTGCAAGGGATAAATTAAAAAAACCTTTCCGTCTATAACTGGGGAGAATACACCAAGTCACCAGTTGTTCACATGCACATGGCCGACATACTGAGGGAACCACTGTACAAAAAGTCACCTTTCAGCTTCCTCCCACAAACGAAAAATTTGTAGCATGGATGGAGTACTAAGTGAGCACCCACGCAAACAGACTTGAACCCAGAACCATCTTGCTGTGAGACAACAGTGCTTACAACAACAATCATATCCCGTGCTATAAATCCAGTAACCATAAATTCTTGCTTCATGGCTTGGATGCCTTGATTAATGCCAGTTTCTTGTATTGTATTTCTTTAAGTATACCTGCAATTTGATAAGAAATAAAAGCCCCATATTATATCAAATATCAAAATCTTCATCCGTATTCGTCCACAGTCGACATCAGGGAAAAAGTACAACCTCTTTGAGTCAAATGTCTTCTCTCAGATGTGCTTGTAACCAAAAATATTTAGGATGCACATCCAGTGATACTCACTCTGAGATTGAAATTATTCTTCAGCCGATCCTAGGCAGAGGGATGAGCTTTCAGTGAGGCCTTTAGGGACAGATGGTAGGAATATGGATGGAGATATAATAGAATAAGATAAGATAAGATAAGATAACCTTTATTAGTCCCACAATGGGGAAATTGCAGGGTTACACCAGCAGAGCATGTTACAGAATACAGAATACAGAATACAGAATAACAGAATAACATAGCATTATGTGCAATTAAATTAAATTAAATTAAATGTACAGTTGTGGACATGTTGGGAAGTGTATTGTCCCATAGTGCAAAGTGCAAGTGAGGTAGGTGTGTGTGTAGTTGTCTAGGTGTGTGTGTGTGTGTGTGTGTTGCTAACAGTGCTGGTTGTGGAGTCTGACTGCTGCAGGAAGGAAAGATCGGCGATATCGCTCCTTCACACACTTGGGGTGAAG
>VRLP01004053.1:0-40000 GCA_009660295.1 Lophius piscatorius
CTCATCTTATCTTATCTTCTATTATCTCATCTTATCTTATCTTCTATTATCTCATCTTATCTTCTATTATCTCATCTTATCTTCTATTATCTCATCTTATCTTATCTTCTATTATCTCATCTTATATTCTTTTATCTCATCTTATCTTATCTTCTATTATCTCATCTTATCTTCTATTATCTCATCTTATCTTCTATTATCTCATCTTATCTTCTATTATCTCATCTTATATTCTTTTATCTCATCTTATCTTATCTTCTATTATCTCATCTTATCTTCTATTATCTCATCTTATCTTCTATTATCTCATCTTATCTTCTATTATCTCATCTTATATTCTTTTATCTCATCTTATCTTATCTTCTATTATCTCATCTTATCTTATCTTCTATTATCTCATCTTATCTTCTATTATCTCATCTTATCTTCTATTATCTCATCTTATCTTCTTTTATCTCATCCCATCTTATCTTCTGACCACATATATTGTGCGACCTGATAAATTGGGAAGATATCATCTTTTTGATGTTGTAAAATCTAATCAGTAAATTTACAGTCTTGTTATATGTTCAGGAATCGCAAACCAAAAAAAGAAAATCTGTGGTTAAAACCAAAAAGCTGTTAAAACCAAGACAAAACAAAGACAAACCCAGATGGATGATGGATGGATGGATGGATACATGGATGGAGAGATGGTTGGATGGATGAATGAATTGATGGTGATATGAATGGATGGATGATGGTCATATGGATGGATGGATAGCTGGAGAGATGGATGGATGGATGGAAGGATGGATGAGTGCTGCCTGCTCCTAAACACTCCACATCTCCTTTCTTCTCTGCTGGGGTGGGCCTCCTCCACAGCTGCTTCCACTCAAATGTTTGGTGAGGTACACTTGTGGCGTTCTGTGTGTCATGTGACCTCGTTCTTGTCTCTCAGGTTCTCCTCTGGGTCGCATGAAATTCTCCCAGATCACTGAAGAGGCCTGCAGGGAGGCCCAGATCTACCGAGATGCAGGGATCGTACGTTGCTGCACATCTGAAGCCTTTCTGTCCAAGTGTTGAAGTAAAAGCCGGTTTTGAACTCCTCCTCCAGGATGGCGTGATCGTGGAGAACATGCACGATGTCCCGTACTGCTTCTCCGTGGGCCCGGAGGTGGTCTCCTGTATGACGGCGGTCTGCTCTGCTGTGAGGAGCGTCTGTCCGTCGCTGCCGCTGGGAGTGCAGATCCTGTCCGCAGCAAACCATCAGGCTCTGGCTGTAGCTCTGGCCTCAGGTCCGGTCCTCACCTTTAACCCCGGATCACCACATTGATGTTTTTGTATCTTTACTCGGATTTTGTCGGCTCATGTTCTGGATGGTCACAGGTCTGGACTTCATCAGAGCCGAAGGTTTTGTCTTCTCTCACGTGGCGGACGAGGGCCTCCTGAACGCCGGCGCCGGGGACTTACTCCGATACCGCAAACAGATCGGGGCGGAGCACGTTCAGATCTTCACTGACATCAAGAAGAAGCACAGGTGAGATCCACACCTGCGCCGGTTGGAAGGAGGACAGTGAAATCTTACCTGGAGGTAGATTCTGGAATATCCTGGAGGTGATTCCATTTCGGTGATGTGACGTGTTTCGCAGCATTTGAAATAAAATGAAATAAAATAAGCCGTTTGGAGTACCACAGTAGAATGTTGCCATGGCTGCCTTTGCTTCCTTTGATGTCCCTTCGGGGGTGGAACTGGGGCTCAATCCATTATCGATGCCGTGGTCCTTTTGATGTTCCTTTGGTGGAGGAGCTGGGGTCACAGTGCATTATTTCTGCCTTGGTTCCTCTGATGTTTATTTGGCTATGGACTTGGGGCTGTTTCAAGAGTTCCTTTGAAGTTCCTTTGAAGTTCCTTTGAAGTTCCTTTGAAGTTCCTTTGGGCGTGAAGCGGTTTCTCCTTTTCAGCAGTTCCTTTGATTCCTCTGATGTTCCTTTGGGCTGAACGGAGATGCTGAAGTGGAAGGCGCAGAAGAGGAGCGGCTACCGAG
This sequence comes from Lophius piscatorius, assembly GCA_009660295.1. Classification (NCBI taxonomy): domain Eukaryota; kingdom Metazoa; phylum Chordata; class Actinopteri; order Lophiiformes; family Lophiidae; genus Lophius; species Lophius piscatorius. The sequence continues at coordinate 2,028 of VRLP01004053.1, forward strand.
TATCTGAGAGATACTCAGAGTTTGTTGGGGTTGTGAGTAGATTTAGAGGCTGGCAATAACTTGTGTGTATATATATCATATTTTATTCTAATAGTTCATATTTTAGCCACTAGGGGGACCTTTTTCATGAAAAATACCGCGTACAAGACTCCCCATTTAATTTGAGGAGTACAAAACGCAGGGGATTGGGGACTTTTCCGGAGTATTCACCTTGCTGATAACAGACTTTTTTTATAGATCACATTTTCATTCATCACTTTTGAACCGACCAACAGAAGAAGAGAAAACATATTTAACGACTTTAGAAAATCACATCTTTCTGACTTTCTTGATTGTTTCTGTCTCCGACTTGTTTGACCCGGTCGTCGGTTGAATGACGTCTCCTCAGCTCCCACACTCTGACGTCGGACGTCAGCATTGAGGAGACGGCTCGTGCCGCGGAGTTCTTCCTCTCTGACGGAGTCATCATCACCGGGACGGCCACTGGAGTTCAAGCCGATCCACAAGAGCTCACAGGTAGAACCACTGCACCTCCTCCAATACCAGCAGGAGCTCCTGCATACGTATGATGAAGTTAGCAGATAGTCAGTTAGTCTAATGATCCCCAAGTCCAGCCCTCACCGCTACCGTATGGAGGCCCACGGCGGGGGTCTGTGGTCCTGATGGTCCGATCGGTGGGCGGACCTGGTTACGGGGGTTAAGACTGCGGGAACCCTCTAGTATCTGGTTCCGCTGAAGGATAGCTGGAGCTTAGAGTCTCGCAGGTATATCCACATATCGAGGAGCTCTATCTTGTATATTTATTATATTTGACTCTAATAGTTCGCACTTTACTCACTAGGGGGAGCATTTCTATGAAAAACACAGTTTTTCGGACATAGCTTCCAAACCGTAGGTCCGATTTTGTCCAAATATGGTCCAAGTAGTAGCTGTCGTCCCTGAGAGCAAGGGTGTATCCCCGAAAAAAGCCTCCAATCCCCTGCGTTGTACCAGCAATCCCCTTGATTGAACTTCAGATTAAATGTGAAGTTATGGCCGAAAAACTTTTTTTTTTCATGCCAAAGCTCCCCCTAGTGAGTAAGAAGTGAACTGTTGGAGTAAAACGCCTCATATACAAGAAATATTTACTCGAGTCACTAAATTGGGACAAAATCGGACCAACGGTTGAGAAACTATGGCCCAATAATGTTTTGAGATAAGCTCCCCCTAGTGTTAGAAATATACAACTGACCTTCACCAAAATCAATCCAGTTCTTCCCCAAACTAAGCTCTAAGTGGGCATTGAATTTGAAAAGGATCCATGGAACGGTTTTCGAGTTATCGCGTTAACATGAAGGATCTGCGAACATGAGGATTCCATCATTTTCTAGACTTTTCAGGGTTTTAATTAAATCTTTTATTCGATATTTAAGTTTTTACAGAAACAGAAATCATTTTTTCCTTAATCACTATTAGAACCAGAAACATATTAGAGTGCGTCTTAATCTTAGAGGAAGTATTAATAACTTTTACAGGATGAAATAGATATTAAGTGGTTAAAATAGCCTCTATTTTAAGGCTCCCTGGTTTGGATCTGCTGAAGGTTGACGGGTCCAAAGTCTGGATCGTGTCTCTCCAAGCAGCACCGCCTATTTATAGCAGATTCTCCAACACGACATGTAAGACTGCAAAAGGTCCGATCTCAACAAGAACACAGTGTTCCACAAACACACACACACACACATGAAACCGGTTCTACTCTTTCAGAACCGACCCAAACCTCTGAGACTTTCGGGACTTCTGACTTTAATCAACGTTGGATATGTTTGCGCCCATGATTCTTTTTAATTAATTAATCTTGCTTTCATACCGAACATTATTACGACCCTGTGTGCCGGAGGAAGTTAAAATACACACGTTCTTTACTCACGTCGAAGTACAAATACTTCAATAAAAATCAATCAATCAATCAATCAATCTAAATCTAAAAGTTAGGAGTCGTGATTCTTTACTCCAATAAAAATTATGTGTTTCGCAGCATTTAAAATCTTTTTAAATTAAAATAAGACATTTGGAGTCAGAATGTGGCCATTGCCGCCTTTGATCTTTTAATTCCTTTGATGTCTCTTTAGGGGTGGAGCTGGGGCTCAGTCCAATATTGCTACCTTTGATCTTTTAATTCCTTTGATGTCTCTTTAGGGGTGGAGCTGGGGCTCAGTCCAATATTGCTGCCTTTATTCCTTTGATGTTTCTTTGGCTATGGTTGTCAGGGCGTTCAAGAGTTCCTTTGATGTCCCTGAAAAAAAGATGAACGTACCGAAAGTTTGAAGGACGTGACTGAATTTTGTATCGATATTAATTAGTGTTAATGTAATATTTTTTGAATAATAATAATAATAATAATAATAGACCTTTCCCGAAATCAATCCAGTTCTTCCCCACACTACAGTCTACGTGGCTAGAACATTTGAAAATGATCCATGAATGAATTCACAGGCAGAAACATGTTTAGATGAAGCCAAGAAACACATTTTCATTTTAACGAAGACATTTTGAACCTCACTGCCACTTTTCCCCGTTAAATGAAAATCCTATGACTTTATCAACGGAACATTAACCACAAATTTCTAAAAACCTGCTGCTTGTCGCTTTTTTTTTTCTTGCAGAAGTCTCCCAGTCTGTGCAGATCCCAGTTCTTATAGGTTCTGGAGTTACCTACGACAACATGGATCAGTACCTCCATGCAAACGGGATGATCATTGGTTCTCACTTCAAGGCGGGCGGTCACTGGGCCGGCGCTGTCGACCCGGAGCGAGTGAGGAGTTTCATGAGGAAGAGACGCGACCTTCTCAATTGACATCAGCCGCCTCTGTTATTTGTTTATGTATCGTATGCGACATTAAAACACGTTCAGCCGCCATTTTAAGAAAAAAAGATTTATTTGCATTTTTTTTGTACATTTTATAAATACATAAAAATAGAAAGATGTCGTATCTGACTGTATTTACACTCGTGGCTGTGAAAACAAACAGTTTGTGTAGTCAGTACAATCATTAGCAGTAGTTTAAGCATTAGAGCAATCAGCCATTACATTATAACCACTGACGGGTGAAGTCAGGGTAAGATTGATTATCTTGTTACCATGGTGACCAGTCAGTGGATGGGACATAAAAGGCATCAGAGAAACGTAAATGTAAGGATCTGGACCCACAAGGTTCATTAATGCATGCTGAAAGTGAAGGCTGAACCCGTGTGATCCGTCAAGGATCCTGTCGTAGAAACTGCTGAGATAGTTCCTGCCGGTTCTGATGGAAAGGCGTCAGAACACACGGTGACATTTTGGTGCATAAAGGAAAACCCCACAGGACATAGAGCTGGCGGTTCTAATGTTATGGCTCGTCATTTCATTCCTCATTCACAAAACGTCAACATTAATCTTATATAATATATATCGTCATGTTTTTGCACAGCAGGAGACCCCGCAGAGGCCAGTGTGGGTTTTTTCTTTTTTAAATTAGATTTGAATATATTTAAGGGAATAAAAAATAAAGTACAGAATAATAATAATAATATAAACCCTCAAAGGGCATCAAAGCTTAAAGCAAAGATCGGTGTCACACACTCCGACAGTGACGACTAAGGCTGCACGATACCAGAATCAAACTGTTATCCTGCTTTATCTTTCAGATAATGCAGGAAACTCAATACAGTTATTTTTTATTAAAATATATGATCACAATTGTCAACATTTTAAAAGTTTACTTTCTACAAACTCAAATATAAACCTACTCGCTACTATTGTACCCCTCATGAATTCAGCTTGGACTCCTCCACTTGGGGTTTTTTCTGTATACGACTCTAAAACAAGCATGAGAGGTATTTATGAAAAAAAAAAAAAAAAAGATTCTGAACGCAAAAGGGTTCTGTTTAAATGCTGAAGATTAAACAGACACTTGAAACGTAAGAGTCTGTTTAATGCTGAAGTTTAGACAGGCACTTGAAAAGTAAGAGTCTGTTTAATGCTGAAGTTTAGACAGGCACTTGAAAAGTAAGAGTCTGTTTAAATGCTGAAGATTAAACAGACACTTGAAAGGTAAGAGTCTGTTTAAATGCTGAAGTTTAGACAGGCACTTGAAAAGTAAGAGTCTGTTTAAATGCTGAAGTTTAGACAGGCACTTGAAAAGTAAGAGTCTGTTTAAATGCTGAAGATTAAACGGACACTTGAAACGTAAGAGTCTGTTTAAATGCTGAAGATTAAACAGACACTTGAAACGTAAGAGTCTGTTTAAATGCTGAAGTTTAGACAGACACTTGAAACGTAAGAGTCTGTTTAAATGCTGAAGTTTAGACAGACACTTGAAACGTAAGAGTCTGTTTAAATGCTGAAGTTTAGACAGGCACTTGAAACGTAAGAGTCTGTTTAAATGCTGAAGTTTAGACAGGCACTTGAAAGGCAAGTGTCTGTTTAAATGCTGACGTCCCCCATCATTTTCCTTTAAGGGGAAATGTGTTTGGGTTCTCGGGGGTTAATGAACATTAAATAATCTGGAGTTATTAGTGCATTTATTTGAAGAAAGATAGTTCATTGCAATTTTTGCCCCTTTTATTCCCACCACTCCGTTCTGTACAAACGGCAGTGAACGCGTTCCAGGGGGTGTGAATTATTCCAATTCGGAGACGCAGCAGAGGTAGCAGCAGAGGTGAGTCTGTATAAATGGAACAAGTGTGACTTCTAAATCAAAAGTCTTGCAAGCACCGCTGATAGATCCACATATGATAGGGGGCCGGAGCCTATCTCAGCATACATAAGGATATAGCTAGGTACAACCTGGCCAAGCGTGTACCTGCCGGTCCAGGTACACCCTGCAATGAGGTTTTGTTGTAGGAGTAGGTTCAGTTTGTATGTTAGAGGAGCTGTGACCTTTAAAAATCTGTACAATGATACGTTAACACTAAAACGCCTGAATGTTAACGTTAATGCTAAAATGCCATAACGTTAACGCTATAACAACATAGCGTTAACGCTATAACACCACAATGTTAACGCTGACACAACATAACGATAACGATAATGCTAAAACACCTTTACATTAAAGCACTATAACGCTTACGTTAATGCTTTAACACCACAACGTTAACGCTAAAACAACATAACGTTAACGCTAAAACGCCAAAACGTTAACGTTAAAACACGATAACGTGCAGCCTTAGTGAAAACAACTCCAGAATAACTCCACCCCCCGATAAGCCCCGCCTCTTCTAATCTAAACAAATCAAACACTCACCAGTCCTTATTTAATTATTTATAATTAATTCAATTCCAAAGTACCAACCTAAAGCTCATCGTCTAGAGATCAGGGTTCTGTTTTCTCAGTGGTTCCGTTTGGGCGGGTTTGAGTCCAGGTCGCCGCAGGAAGTGATGCGTTTGTCAGCTTTGCTCTGGTGAATATGTAGAAATGAGGTGAAATGGTGAAAGAACTTCTAGCCGCTGTGACGGCGGGGGCGACCCGAGACCCGTCCAGACGGCTCAGTAGTTGTAGAGGCGCTGGCCGGGCTGCTTGAAGTGGCCGTAACGTTTCTCTGCCGGGGAGAACCGCGTTTTAGCCAGGTTCTGCCTGTGGAGGGCGCCGCGGCTCAGCTTCTTCCGCTCGGTCTGGGTCCGGTTCCTCTGGACAGCCAGGAGGTGGACGTTGCAGGGAAGAGGAAGCCCCCAGGCCGCCAGACGCCAGGATATGTGTCGCCTCACCGCCACCGGCCTGAGGACACACAGATGTAACGTTAGGGAAAGTTCTGATGAAGTATCGGTACCGACCGTTATTTTAAATCTTTGAGCTCCTCATGATCTCCTCTATTTCTGTGTGTATCTGTAAATAAACTATCTCAGATCCTTTACACAAAGTTTCCCTTGAAAACAATCCGAGTAAGAAACGAGATCCTGCTTTTATTGAACGATACCAAGAGATCATGGAATTATAAAATGACATTCTTCTGCAGAATCTAACTGAACAGCTTCACTCATCAGTCCAGAGACGATTCTCCAAGAAGCTCTGAGGGTCAGAACATAGTGTCCAGTGTCTCTGGAATAGTGGAGCCGTGACCTCTGACCTTCACGGAGGTGAGAGAGGCCAGCAGGTCCTTGGATGCCCTCTTTGGATCTTCCTGAATGAACCTTCACAGCGCTCTAGGAGGAACATTTGGAAGGCGGTCCACTTCCGTGAAGGTTTCTCACTGTGGACCTGAGGAGTTCCAGAACCTCAGGAACAGCTTCAACACCTTCTGTTATTCTTCGTGATTTTGGCATAGTGTGCTACTGGTGAGACCTGGGAGACGACTTCCTGCTTCTGAAGATGATCCGGTCCAGCAGTTTGGTAGTTTTTAAGATTCAGTCTCCAAGGGGGCGGAGCCTCTTTGACTGTTTGGTTCAATAAATAAAATGATCATCTGAAACTGTTTTTTTTATGTTTACTCAAGTGAAAACTTAGATTGAAGATCTGAAACAGTTTATTCTGAGACACGCACAGAAATAGAAGAAGCCCGTTTGGACTTTAGGTCGGGTCACACTGTGTGTGTGCATGAGATGGAGATATTAGACGGAGAGTAACCTGGAGGTGTCCTCCTCATCTTCATCAGAGCCCAGCTCCTCCCCCTCTGCTCCACATCTCATCTGGTACACCGACATGCTGGGGTGCTCAATCAGCAGGTTCTCCAGGGGATGCGCCTCAGGGGCCGACAGGGGCCCGTTCCCTGCAGAAGGAACATTCCGGGTCAAACATACACCTCTTCATCCCGTTACTAACCCACTAACGGACCTCCAGCAGGGCCGGCCTCTCACCCGGGAGATTAACAATGATCCATCCTCCCTCCTCAAACTCCATCAGCTCTTCAAAAGCATCGTCTCCCGCCTCAAAGTCCTCGCCGGCGTTCCCCATCAGATGAGAGAAAATCTTTCCGATCATCTTTATGCTTCTGAAAAAAAAAAAACAACAGAAAATACTTTTTAATCTTTCATTTAAATATGAAAGCGAGTCCCCCGTCAGTGAAATCCGTTCTTGTAGTCCTTCTGATAATAACATCATCATCATCGTCACTTCTCTCAGTGGGATCGGGGTTTGGGTAATAGAAGAACTCTTAAAGGTGCAGTGTGTAAAATGTAGCGGCATCAAAAGCAGTGAAGAACCTGACTGTCAGGTTAGTCAGCTCACCCCTCCCTAACCAAGAACCCGCACTGTAAAATATGTATTTGTTTAATAGCAATAACACACAATTAAATTAAGTTTTACTGAGTCTGAAATTTAAGGTAAAAAAAAATACATAATTTAACTCCGCAATGTTTTTTAAATTGCCTATATTCTCTTTTTACATTGTGTTGAGGTTCTTAAAATGATGAAACCCTGATCCCTCAGACCAGAACGCATTCTTCCATGGCTTCATGGTCCAGTTCTGATACTGACGGGTCCAGTGTAGGTTCTTTCAGCTGTGAGCAGGGGTCAGAGGTCACTCTGATCAGCCTGCAGTTACGCAGCGCGCTGAGACGTCTCACACCTTTCTATCAGAACCATCAGTAACTTTTTCACTAGTTTGTGTAACCTTCACTCGCCTGAGCACCAATTAGCCTTGAGCACCCATGAACCAGATAGTCAATGTTATTCTGATGTCACCCGCAGGCGGTCATTATGTTATGGCTGATGATTCATCCCTGCTTGTGTCTCCCCCTTGAGGCCGTCTGAAGGAACGCCACCATCCTGTCCGTCAACAGCTGCTCCACCTCAGAAACCGGAGCGGGGAGTCGGTGCCTTGCTGCTGTGAGGTGGGCCGGTTCTGAAGTGGACCCGCAGAGAGACCACGATCAGACAAGAGGCAGGAAACCCACTGATTGCAGAGACATTGGACACCAGATTATATCTGGAATGGAATCAGGGTTTGTTTGTGACCTCATTTATCAGAACAACACAGGTTCTGAAGTCTGACGCACAAACCACATTGACTGGTTCTGTTGTCCTTCAAGAGAAACACAGGTCCGTAAATAGACCCAGTGTCTGCATGCCTTCCTGCCGTTTGGCCCGAGGTTAATGTCAGCAGAACCTCTCCCTGTAAACACAGACCCGCTGCAGGAAACAGACCTCTCACCCACATTCATGCAGCACACACAGAACCCGGATCACCAAACCGTCACAGTGTGACACCAAGTCAGCTAAACGTCCGGATCTCTCCTCGTTGTTCCGGGCCGATTCTTCTCTAGTTGTGTGTTCTGTTGGTGTCCCCGTCTCTCGATGTGGGGCCTGCAGCCCATTCAGGTAGACCAGGTAGTCCAGCTCCTCCAGGATGGAACATCAACACGGGCTGACGCAAGAAGGTTTGCTGTATCCGAGGACGGACTCAGGAGGCTGGAAGAGGTACCAGAAGACGGGCCGGTACACCAGCAGAGCTGGACAAGACCGTAAAAGTAATCCGGCAGCAGGACCGGTATCTTCTCCTCAGTGTGAGGTGGAACAGGAGGAGCTCTGCCAGATATCTACAAGATGATTCCAGCAGCTACTGGTGAGACGATTCTGACCAAACTGTCAGAACCAGACTCCATGAGGGTGGCATGAGGACCCAACATCCTCTAGTGGGACCTGGGACCACAGCTGAGCACCATGCAGCTGGACTGATGTTCAACGGAGAACACCAGGTTCTCCATTGGAGCCCCGTTCCCCTCACAGATGAGAGCAGGTTCACACTGAGCTAGTCTGAGAAGGTTCTGCTGCCTGAAACATCATCCAGCAGGACCGGTTTGGTGGTGGGTCAGTGATGTCTGGGGACTCATGTGGCCGGGCCTCGTGGTCACAGTGTGTAGGCAGGTCCTGGAGGAAGAAGATCTTGGTGCCATTGACTCACTAAGGGCCGGATCCTGGTGTGAGAGGGGATCCTCCGGAACACAATCCATTATGAGTGGAATCAGACCTCGTGGTTTAAGCTTTTCACTGGGTTCGTGGTTCTGGTTCCCAGTGAATGTTATTTTCTCATTTGTATCTAAACGAATTCTTCAATAACGATTTTTAACTTGAATGTTTCATCCACCGAGACCTGACGCGTCATTTAAGTTTCCCCTTAATGTTCCAGAACTGTACGTTAAACAAACTCCTCCCTCCCGGATTAACGCCTCGAACCTTCAGAGGACGTCATATCAGAATGTTTATTATATGATTATATTGATTTATATGATTGTTTCCTAGAGTCCTGGATTATCGTTTCTCGATTTTAATCACAACTAGGAAGTTTTAATCATGGGGTAATCTCTCTATAGCACATTCCGCGACCGGCGACGATGTTGGGTCCAAAATCCCCAACAAAGAGGCGATAAACGCTTCAGATCCGCGCGAGAACGTCGACGGATAGAATCCAGAGGTCATCAGAGTTCTCAAAGGTTAAACTTGGACTCGGACCTACCTGATAGCGGGATGTTTCTCTGCAGATGCGGAGCTCCTGTCGCTGCTCTTCACAGATTGTTTTGATTCCAAAGTTGTTTATCGGCAGCAGTCCCAGCTGTGTCCTGGTACGTCACCAAGCCCCGCCCCCAAAGGGCGGAGTAAGCGCGCGTCATACATGAACGAAACCCCTCCCTCTTTTTAAGCCTTTATTGACGAACATTGTTGACAAGAAAGCGAATGTATTAAAAGTACAAATAACTTACTACTTTTCTTCATATTTATATATATTTTTTAAACATCATCATACTTTAAGATAATCTTTGTATTTTTAAAATACCATTCCTCTACTACTGATGCTACGGATTTAAACTTTTTTATCAGTTAATTGTTAAACTACATATTTGTCTGTGTGTAAGTGTGGTTTTTCTATTATATATATATATGTAATTATTAGTTTTATTCATTCCTGCATGTATTTATTTATTTCAACATTTATCCATTCAATTCTGCATTTATTTAATTATTTATTTATCCCAATGTAATTTTAAATCCCCATATCATGTGTCCTAATCGCGCGACCCTATTGCGGTCTCATGAAGTCCCTCAATCCTGTCAATCAACAGCTGCTTGTCACCTTATAAGGAGCGGGGGTGTGGCCATAAACCCACGTGACACACATGCAGGAAGTGACAGAAAACACTCGTTTCTGAACAAGTCAGAAGTTAAGTTTCAATCTGGACGTGAAGACTTAAAAACATCACCTTTACACCGCTGTATACTGACTGAAGGTAACTCGCCCATCCTTTATTAACTGTTTTTTTTTTAATTGTTATGACACAGGACGATAAATAATGAAGTTAAGTTTAAGCCCGGAAAGAGTAAACTAATTTAATTATCTTCATTAATCACACCCTTGTTCACCTTTAAAGTATAATCTATTATTAACCGACGAACTGGCCAGTTATCTACAGAAATATACACAAATTAATTATTAAATATCCATTTTTGACTAAGTGATGTAGTTTGAGAATATTTATAACGGCTATCTGGGTCATATTTAGTCATGTCGGCCCACATTTTTTGGCCACTAAATAACCAAGCTGTCACTCCAAAGTTCAATAAGATAAAATCATTAGGCTTAACCCCTCGTAGTAAATATCCGAATGTGTCCCAAGTATGTTTATTCACATGGATAACCGCTAGTAAAAATAGTAGATTGTGTATTATTTTTAAAGTTCTTAATCTGTAAGTGAAGCCGAAACAATGGATCAGAACCAATGATCAGAAGATTGTGGTCTTCATTGTCTTTTCCAGGAAAGAGAAATTTAGAGGGACTTCCACCAGCATGCATGTTTTTCCACTTTCTCTTTCGCCTCTGTAACTGGGGCTGAATAAGAATTTATCTTAAAAAAAAGTTTTTTTTTTATTAACTAATCAGTTAATTGCATGGATCAATTACTTGAAATAAAACTCAGAAAGTAAAATAAGCGGGGCATAGAAGAAAAAGCTTACTTGCTCCAGTGAATGGAACTATTTAATTTAATATCCCCTGAAAAATATTCTGACTGTGTGGCAAATAAAATAATTTGCCGTCTATTCATGGGTTTATGCAAATCTCATAAAGCAGAGGGTAGTATAACTGCCACAGAGCATCAGCAGGAAGGTTCTAGGTTCAAATCCACCTCGGGCCTCGAAGCCTACCTGTGTGGAGTTTTCATGTTCTCCCACAGTCCAAAAACATTCGTGATAGGTGAAATGGCGACCTGATGTACATCAGGTCATCTGGGATAGGCTCCAGCCCCTGCTACCCTGAACAGGATTAAGTGGTTACAGATAAACGTCTCTGAATCAATGAGCTTCGACAAATCCACAGTTCCTGTCTCCAGTCCAGGCGTCCTCCTCGACTGTAAATCCCATCGATGACATCACTCATTTCTCGTTTGCGAGAAGGATTACAGAAAAACGAATGGACAGTTCCTCTGGGGTTGGAGCTGGGGTTTCTGTGGGCTGAACAGAGACGCTGAAGTGGAAGGTGCAGGAGGACGAGCGGCTACAGAGTATTTGAGGGATACTCTGAATATGGATTGTGGAGTTTTTCTTAAACTAAGGTTACTTTTGTGGTTTGCGGAGGTTTGCGATCTCTGAGTGTGTTTTCTAGTTTTAAATGCAATACTAAAGCACATTATCAGCCGTTGTTTGTCTTCATCACCTCATGTCAGTGCTGTGGTTCTATCTGGGGTTCACAGACGAAAGATAAAGATGCGTTTAGACACGTTTCCACGAACTGACAGTTTTGTGTTTCTGGGTCTCCGGACACACAAGCAGCGCCGCCACGTCTCGTCCGCTGCTCACACTGTCCTCAAAGAAAACACCAAATGTGTCCCGACTCTAATAATGTACGCTAAGATAGAAATCACCGGCGCTCAATGGTTGAGGCAGTCAAAATTAAAGTGAATAATCACGATCTACAGGGAAAGGTTTCAGTGCGGGTCGGTTTGGTTTGTGTAAAAACTCTTGTGGTTCTTGTCTCCGGTGCCGCTGACCATCCTCTCTCCTCTTCTGTGTCCCTACAGCGATGGCTCCTCGGGTGGATGACATCATGCGTCTGTGCTGTGAAATATCGGCTCACGAGGAGATCAAGGTGGCGGTGAAAAACTCCACCAAAGGAGCGCTGTTGGCCGGAGGAACGGCCTTTGTAGGCGGGCTGCTCGGCGGACCTGTAGGCATCGCTGTGGGTGAGAACTGAAAACGGGTCACAACCCGAAAACCCTCGCCGAGACGTTTAGGAAAATAGACGGCAATAGTTTACAAACCAATTTTTGATTTGTGACTGAGCAGGTTTCATTGAAGGAAGATGAATCCTAAGAAGGTTCCTTCTTGGAGGAATGAATGGACTTTTATAGCATTAGCATCACCGTGTGTGCAGTTCTGACGGGTCAGTTTGTCAAAGTCCCCAAATCACCGTCAGGACAAAATGTTCACCTGCCACATAATGTATCCCGACCTCTCACTGGTAACCTTGGTAACCAGACGATCAATGTTCTTCTGATTTCACCTTTCAGTGGTCATACTGTTATGGCTGATTGGTGTTAAATGTGTCTTATTTACTCACCCTGAATCTTTCTCCTCCTCCAGGTGGAGCAGCAGGTGGTCTCATTGGCGGCTGGATGACCAGCGGTCAGTTCAAGCCTCTGCCTCAGATCCTGCTGGAGTTGCCTCTTAACCAGCAGAAGAAACTCTACGCGGACGTCATGGCGGTCCTGGGCAACCTCAACTGGATGGACGCCGCCCAGCTCATCGCCCTGGTGATGGGAAACTCCACCCTTCAGCAGCAGGTCACTGCCGCCTTGATCAACTACGTCACCAAAGAGCTGAGATCAGAGGTGCGTTATCACGACTGAGGTCTGGTTCCACACGGACCGCCAAGAACACTTGAACCTCACATGAAGAATCAAAGAATAACGGTAGAACCCCGCTCTAGAACGATAGAACGAATGGAAAATAACTTTACAAATAAGGTTTTTGTACGTCGTGCCTGTGGAGTCTTATTTATTCTGAACCAGAATAATCTCTTCATTCAACAAATGAAACCTTTGGGGATTTTTTAAAGCCAATTTAATGACTTACAACAAATTCTTATTGTATTTTAAAAAGAAGTTCATAACTGATAGTCTAATATCCTCCAGAGTGTCGGAGAGGCTCAGAGGTAATTAGTAAAGACGGATGATTTAATATTGTATAGCACTAAATGCTACGTTCCCCTTCACTCCCCACCTGATGTAATCCTGGGATCATTTCAGTTAATGCTAACTGTGCTAATTTAATCCTGGGTTAATGTGAGTTTAGTTTACTGGTACTGATTTCATTCTGAGATCATTTGGATTCTTGAGCCACTGGCAGGAGTAAAGTGAACAGAACTGACAATTAGAATATCCAAGTTTACATCCTACTGACATCTGGAGAATGTCAAGCCTGATGGTCATTCTAACTCGCAAAATCGCGACAATCAGTTGCCCAAGTTGAAATTCATTTTTTAGCTAGTGTGAATGACACAAATGTGAAACTATCTGGTGTTTGTGTGTGTGAACCCGCAGATGGAGATCTGTTGTGTTGAATCTGTTTTTTTTTCCACCTCTGATGTGATCATGTGACCGGAGCGCTGCACCGTCTTTACTGGCAGATTGAAAAGCTTCTCTAAAGGTGCATTCCGCCACTTTCTTGTGAAAATGTGAAGGTCTTGTGTTGAAAACACTTTTTTTTTTTACTGACTATTCATCAGCAGTGAATTCCTAATCATGAAAATCAACCAGCCGCATGCACACCAATCAGCCACAACATTAAAACCAGGTGACTGGTATTGTTTGATACCATTCTCTCAGAACCAGCGTGAACTTTTTCAGCAGTTTGTGCTACAGAAGATCAGGAATCAGAGACCACAGGCTAGCCTTCACTCCCCATGAGCCTGTCCCCGGTTTAACAGTTTTGCCTTCCTTTATTTAATTTGGTAGGTTCAAACCTCTGCAGCAAGACTTGCAGTTCTGAATATGTTCTACAGTTGTGCTCTTCTCAATTTTTCCATCTTCTAACATTAACATCAAGTCAAAATGTTGACTTTTCAACTTATATATCCATATACCCAGTGTCAGGTAACCAATGTCATTCGGACTTCACCTGTCAGTGGTTATAATGTTATGGCTGATCAGTGTATGTCCTACATCCCTGCTTTGTTCTTACACTCTGCATCAGGGTGTTTTAATAAACCCTGACATATGAATTCCAAATAAATAAACAAACAAATTTTCATGTGTGACTATCTTGTTTTAGTCTTCAGGATTAAAAATAAGGATGATTGTTTTCGTTGTACTTAAAACCCCGAAATGGTTCACACAGAAGTTGTACCCGGTTTCACCTGGGTTTTTCCACTGCTGTCAGACTAGCAGCAGGTTTTGGGTCTGGTCATTCCAAGTCTCTTCTCATGGGGCAGCAGGCTATTCCAGACAGACTCTCCCTCCCCGGCAATGCTCTCCAGCTCATCCTGGGATATCCTGAGGTGTTCCCAGTCCAGACAAGAACTCTAGTCTTAGTATAGTTTTAAAAAAAAAACTCCCCCTAGTGAGTAAAATATTCTTTCACACAACTTTCAGTTAAAGAAATCAAGACAAAACTTACGATAAGTGAAAAAGGTTTTATAACTTAAAATGTTGGCGATCAACCCAAAAACGCTGGAGACTCACTTTTTCCATTTTCTTTAATTCATAAAAACATCTTTTTGAATGCGTGTAATGAAATGAAACACCAACATATCCAGTTTAGTTTTCTTCTTAGAGGCACAAGAGTAAACAAAAACAAGAAACGGTGACCATTGAAAAAAGGAACCTGAATGTCCAGCCGGTACCTGCTCCTCCTCATGCAGTCGGGTCCACTAACACTTCCGGAGCCTCACAGAAAACTCTGAGAACATTGAGACCCAAACCAGGACTTCAGACGCCCGAAGATCCCAACATGGTCTGAAGAGAAGTTCTTCAGGAGTGTAGTGAACGTGAACTGTCTGAAAACGGTGATTTAAGTGTCCGTGAATAATTCCATCTGGGTGGGACTCCGCCCTGGAGTTCTTTCAGAGGTTCTGTGGGTCCCTTGATCCACTTGGGGCGAGCAGATTTGGTGAACTGTTCCTTGGACAGCACAGAAGGTTGCCGGTTTGAACCCGACGTTGAGCACATGCAGATGTAAACCGACATTTCAGCCCCCTGAAAACAGTTGGTCGGCTGTCCTACAGGGGGCGCCGTTTGTAAAAGTATAAAAAGTTATTTGAACAGCAATGCTTTACCACATTTAGCCCTAAATGTTAACGTTAACCTTACGTTCCAGAGATGTCGGGGTTTTATTCCCTTTATGGATGCAAAAATAGATCCGTGTCTGATCCAGAGGGAAATCCAGAAAAACACTTTAAAGATCAAAACTTTTCTTTTTTTTTTCGCCGTCTTTACAGATTCTGAACTTTGACTTTGTAGGGCCGATTTATTGGTCTAATCAAAATCCACTCCGGCTCTGTTCAGGTCGAGTGTGACGCTGAAACTCACCGCCGTGAGAAGAGTTTCGGGATGAAGGACCGAGGACACAATAAAAAGCAGATTTGAAGGAAGTTGTTTGTTTGTCCCTCTGAGTAACAACTTTGATAAAAAAGGACAAGAAGAGAACATCAGCGCTGATTCTGAGGTGTTCTGTTCACCGTTCAGGCCAACCTGAGATTTCACCCCTGAAGACGAGTGAAAACACGGAAGGCCCTCGGCGATTAAAGGTGTCCGGTGTGACGATCTGTGAAACCTCCTGAATCACAATGTTAGCATTTATTTCTACATTATTTACATGTACTCTGAAGGATAGTTGAACGTTTTTCATACGCAGCCTGTCTTACTCACAAAATTGGCTGAATACTTTCTGAAATACTGTCCGTACAGATGATGATGCTAACAATGCTAATCATGCTAATCGCCCAAACGGCTGCAAGTTTAACTTCCTTGAGTCACAGCCTCTCTGAAAACCCCAGCTGGTCATTTTTATCTGCATGCTGTGAAGGATTATCGGGAAGAGTACGATAAATCAGTGACAGGAAACGTGGAGACGTAATATCTGTGAACGTAGAAAGAGGGGCGGAGGTTCAGAACCAAATGAACTCCGTCGCCCTCCAAACGTCCAGCGGTGCGTTTTATAGTGTCGGAATTCTGCGTGGGAAATTGATGCTGCTCAGCAGAAGGACGATTGAAGCGTAAAAGTCTAATATTTCTAAACATTAAATACCACGACGTAAAGGACGAGTGACAGAGTCCGACTTCTCAGGGTAAACCTACTTCTGTGACCTTTTTCCTCTTTTTAGAACGAGTGCAAAAGTGTGTGGGTGAGAAGTGGAGGAAAAGGTTCCCCGGTTCTGTTTGTTTGAAACACCGCAAGAGAAATAAGAAATGTCTCTAAAAGTAGTCGGGATCGTTGACGGCTTAAGCCGGACTCACGCGGCAGGATTTCATTCGGGCTCTGGGGCTTGAGGGAGGAGCTAAAGTCTGGACATGGAAATGAATCAGAACCAACAGAATCAGAGGGTCTATCGGTCAGGATGCGGGTTTAGTGGAATCTCTGAGTTGGTTAAGCCTGAGATGAGGGAAACTCTGAGTTGTTCCGTTACAGAGAGCGACATAGATCTGTCAGACGTGAGGCGTCCATCAATCATCTGTCATATTTCAGATTGACGTCAGGAGAGGACTGAGAAACCCAGACTGTCTGAAGGACATGAGGACATTGAAGGGTGTCTGACTGGTTGCCATGGCGAATCTCAGTTGGTTGACCTCGGATCAGCTGTTCTGGAACTGAAAACTCAGAGTTTCTCATTTCCATGACAACAGTTTGGTTGAACTCGAGAGTTAAAAATGTTCTTTGCGCCTGAATAAAAGTTCCACGTTAATGTGACGAAGATCTTCTGGCACCCAGCGCCGCAGAGATGATTGGACGGAGCTGAATTATGCTGAAAAGCGTTGTAGTATGCATGTCAGGCCAGTAGGTGGCAGTACGACTTTCTCAAAGTCATCACATTACAGCAAACCCACATGCACAGACAAAACGGTCCACCGCCGCTTCTGTGGTAACCGCCCTTCATGACCATGATCACATGGATCCAACATCCGGACCGGTTTAGAGTTCTGGAGCAGATTTCTCCTTGTTTTTGTTTTTTTTGGTTTTAAATCCTGCGGTTTTAGCCCGGCTCTACGACCTCAACGGTCTCATTCGTGCCTCGGAACTGACTCCTCAGAGGGAGTGAGAAGAGTCCGAGCCCAAATGATGTTCCTGCTCTGGACCGCCCACAGAGAACCGGCAGGTTTAAAGCGATGACACAGTTTAAGGCGACGTGTGAAGAAAACGTCTGACTTCATTTACATGTAGAGGAAGTATAAAAAAAAAATACACTGTACAATATATATGTTAGAGGGCGAGAGAGAGAGAGGGGGAGAGAGAGAGAGAGGGAGGGCAAGAGAGAGGGCAAGAGAGGGCGAGGGGGAGAGAGAGGGCAAAAGAGAGAGAGAGAGAGAGGGCAAGAGAAAGGGCTAGAGAAAGAGGGAGAGAGAGGGCAAAAGAGAGAGAGAGGGCAGGAGAGAGAGAGGGCAAGAGAGGGCGAGAGGGAGAGAGAGGGCAAAAGAGAGAGAGGGCAAGAGAAAGGGCTAGAGAAAGAGGGAGAGAGAGGGCAAAAGAGAGAGAGAGGGCAAGAGAAATAGGGAGAGAGAGAGGGAGAGAGGGCAGGAGAGAGAGGGCAAGAGAGAGAGAGGGCGAGAGAGAGGGCGAGAGGACAAGAGAGGACGAGAGAGAGGGAGGGAGGGCAAGAGAGAGAGAGGGTAAGAGAGAGGGAGAGAGAGGGCGAGACAGAGAGACAGGGAGAGAGAGGGGCGAGAGAGAGAGAGGGCTAGAGAGAGGGAGAGAGAGGGAGGGAGACAGGGAGAGAGAAGGCGAGAGAGAGAGGGGGCGAGAGAGAGAGAGAGACTAGAACTGTTCTGACAGGAGGTCACAGAGTCTCTGAGACACCGAGTCCCTGCTGGTCCGGAGGGTCAGGCGGTACATCTGAACAGAAACACACAGTTAAACAAAATATATCAGGTCCAATATATCGATGTGTGTGTGTCTGTGTGTGTGTGTGTGTGTGTGTGCGTGCGTGTGTGCGTGTCCTCACCTGTGCTTGTATGTTGGGCTCCAGTCTGACGAGGCAGCCCACCTGAGTGTTCTTCGTGTGAATGACTCCAGCTCCGACAAAGTTTGTTGGATTTGGATCCACCTCCTCCAGCAGAGCCGCACCGAAACCTAAGATCTGTAGAGAACCACAAAAGAACTTCACCAGGAAGACCTCGTCCACCTTCATCTTTGATGACGAGCACAAACGATCCCTCAGTCTAGACTGTCAGATTCTACATCCTGTCTGTATGGATGTAGAAAAAGTCCAATTGGATAAGACGGACTTACTTAGGGAACATAAACAGAATGATGATTTGAATAACTCCTAAAGTTAAATATATTAAAGGTTCTGGAACATCCCTCTAAGAATGTTTGCAGAACATAATAAATAAGCTCCGGTGGAAGAAGTACCGAAGGAGCAGATTCATGTCTACGGCCAGAATCTCCCGCTGGATCGTTTACCTTGGCCTTTGTTACGTCCGGGTCCATCGGGTGTTGGGCTTTGAAGATTTTCTGAACCTCTTGCTGAGGACTGAGGAGGGAAGACAGAACAGATCACTGATGGGACAGAACCACAGGAACGTTCATCATGTCCTGTATGGTGTGAAAGACCCATCAGAACCCCATCATGATGTCAAAGACCCATCAGAACCCCATCATGATGTCAAAGACCCATCAGAACCCCATCATAATGTCAAAGACCCATCAGAACCCCATCATGATGTAAAAGACCCATCAGAACCCAATCAATGTGAAAGACCCATCAGAACCCCATCATGATGTCAAAGACCCATCAGAACCCCATCATGATGTCAAAGACCCATCAGAACCCCATCATAATGTCAAAGACCCATCAGAATCCCATCATGATGTAAAAGACCCATCAGAACCCAATCAATGTGAAAGACCCATCAGAACCCCATCATGATGTCAAAGACCCATCAGAACCCCATCATAATGATTGATTGAAGTGCTCCCTTTTATTTTTTAGGAGTCGTGTATTTTAGAAGGAGCCACCGCAGACTTTTAGCTCCTGACCCAAATAAGCAGAGTTCTGATCACCTACGAGAAGATAGATCCTCCTCCAATCAAACAGTGAGAAAGAAATCGGATCTTACGCTCCAAGCTGCTTCCAGCGCTGGAAGAAGTCCTGGGAGTCCATCTCGGTGGGCTGGAAGAACTTATTCAGCATCACAGGGAGCTTGACGTCGATGTTCTGGAGAGCTCCGCCGTACCTGTCGGCACACAACCGGGCCTCAGCATAAATGCAGCGGAGCAGATGTGTGATAAAAACTGGGATCATTCAGACGCCGACCTGAACTGGATGTTGAGAACCGGAGCATCTGTGAAGTCCGACACGCACTCGATGTTGAGGATCTGCTGGACCTGAGCCCCGCCTTCTACCATGGGGTCCACTGCCTTGGTGTGGACATTGAGCTGTGGACATGATGGTCAAGGACTCTAAAGCAGGAATGAGAGACACTAGCACCAGGGGCTACAGAACCAGCTGTCACACAGTGGACAGGATATGAGGCTTGAGCGCGTCAGAACTGGTCACCGTCGTGGAGAAGCTGATGAACTGGGTGGATGTCTTGTTGCCGTAGAAGACGTAGATACGACCTGAGGGAGGACAGAAGGTAAACCATGTTCTTTACCGGGTTTATTTCACAACGGCTCGTCGATCCGTTTTAAACCGTATTCTATAAATCTGGCTCCTTCTGGAAACACTTAAAGGAACAGTACACCCAAAAATGAAAATCTTTTTCCGTTCGGTTTCAGTTACAGCTCAGAGATCTCAATGTTTGGCCGTCTTTGAATGCCTCACATCGACCGGCCATAACATTATGACAGCGGACGAGTAAAGTAATTAACTGATTCTCTCGTTACCGTGGCACCTGGGACATTTTGAAATCGTTGTTGGAAGCAGGAGAAAATGACATGGACCAGATTATACTTTATAAACTCACTTTCAGAATGTGATGGATTGTTTTGTTTTCATAAGACTGTATTTCTATGTTTGATTAATGGTGTTATTGTGAACGCTTTGATTGTGTCTTAAACATTTCTTCTTCCGTTTTCCTTTCGGGTTCCGTCTAGCAGAACCCTGGAACGCTCCAGAAATGTTTGTGGATTAAGAAACTTCACCAGATTCGACTCTGGCAGGAAGAAGGTACCGAACGCCGATTCAATTTGGGTGAAATGTTCCTTTACAGCTGTCGAAGTCTGACGGGATTCGCAGAAAGTGGAAGATTCAGAACTCAAGCAAACATGAGAGAAACGGTAAAACCCAGCGGCTGACCCAGGTTCTGCCTGTACTCCGACTTGAGTCCGATCTGCAGCAGCTGGTTCTCGTAGATGACTCCGTTGTTCTTACAAACAAACCTGAAAAGCAGGAACACAAAGTTACCCGTTTAAGACGAGACCTCACACTTCAGGGGAACGTTTCTTAATATTTCTGCAAAGACTTTCGGCTGATGTTGAATAAAATTGTGGAAGGCTGAGGGTCCGGTTCCGGTGGTTTTGGAGACACAGCTTATGTTCAGGAGACTTTAGTCTCACCTGTATGTAGATTAAAACGCAGGCTTGATTAATCCTCCGCTCACCTGGGAAAATTCTCCTCAGACACGTCTTCGGCGCCCGCGGCGGCCGGGGCGGAGACGCCGTCGGAGAAGACGTCAACAAGAAGACTGGCTCCTGGTGAGGGGGCGGAGTTCGGACCGAGCAGGTCCGTGAAGGGGTGGGCGGCGGCCTGGGGGAGAAAAAGCACATGTTTAGCAAACAGTATATATAAAAATAACGTAAATATGTGTTTATATATATATATATATATATATATATATATATATAAACACTGACGAAGGAGAGCCACAGTGGGAGGCTGCACACAAGCTTCATCCCAGTGGAATCTTTTTTAATCCACTCTTTTCTAAAACATGAACATTAAAGTGGGACAGAGAGGAAAAGTAATCTGTAATTAGAGACGAGCTCCCGTGAGTTTGGAGGAGTTGGGCTTTTCCCACGATGCTGGCAGACACATTCAAAAAACAGAGGAGGGACTTAGACTGAGTCCTTATTCTGCAGAGACCCAACAGGAGCAGGAACAGGAGAGAGAAAACGAATCTGGCTTGTAACAGGCAGAAACCTCCGATGGATCCCGACTCAAGGTGCGGGCGTTCTGCCTTCACCAGTTCAGTTAAGAGAGAGAGACGAAAGAAGACAGTCCTAGAAATCTGTTTAAAGGGCAGATCCCCATCCAGGATAACTCCCGGATTCCTCACAGTGGTGCTGGAGGACAAGGCATCGCTGGAGGCCAAGGTAAAGTAAGAAATAACGTCATTTTTATCTGGATTAAATAGCAAGAAAATACGGTTTATACAGGCTTTTATGTCCTTAAGACTCAGGTTCACATAAACGATTAGTTTCACCTGGTTTCATTGATATTTAAGTAAATGGTGTGTTTAATAAAGTATCATATTTGGAAATCTACTCAGTCAACGTTTCCATTTGAATGAAACCGCTGAAGATATTGCTGAGGTGATTATTCCAGCAGCCTTTAAACCAAACATAGTCGAATTTCTTTGTTATTTATTTATAGCGCTGATAGTTTGACACAAACTTTCACGCCAGGTTTTCAATTTTTGGACAAAATAAAGGAAAACGGAACTAGTATCGATAGCAAATGTCTTTAAAAGCCCACTTATACATACAAACAACATATAAAGGACACATTTATAAAAGAGAAAACTACATCACTATAACCATAAATACTGGCTATTTCACTATAATGTGTTTGTATCTGGTTGCTAGGGTACCGTGGTTGCAGCAGAGAGTATTATGGGACTAGAGGAGGCGGGCCGGGGTCTGTTGGTGGAGAGAAGGTCAGCCATCGGTGAAGAAGACGACTGATGGAGAAAGAACAGGAATAAAAAGAGGAAAAGGAAGACAGTGGGGTGAAGTCAGGGGAGGGAGGAGGAAGAACAAGTGAGAGAAAAGATCGAGAGAATGATAATGAAGACGAAATGGAAGTGAAGGGCAGAAGATTCAGCAATAAACCGAATGACTGATGAATCCGTCTGATGAAGGATTGATTTCCAGGGATGGAGGATAAAAACATGGCGGAGATATTTTTCCTGCATGGAGTATCGTTAACAGGACTTCTGTGTCCCGGGCTCCACTGTGGGACTTATTTCTTTTGTTTATTTCATATTTAGCGATTTTCCATTTGGACTGAACTGAAATGTAGCCGCCCTGCTTGTGCAGCAATGATTAACCCTTTAATGTCCTGCTCAGCTGATTGAGCACATAATCAGACCCAGGAGCAGCATTTATATGCTAAAGAGTAAGGGGCCAAGGATGGAGCCCTGGGGGACGCCAGAGGAGGCATTAACCGTGACTTTTGAGAAAGTCCTATTTGATTTCTAGTATTTTTCTTTTTGATGTATTAAAGCACGGAGACTTAATAGAATTATGTGTAAGGGTCGAGAAAAATAGAAAAAAAAGTTATTAAATAAGTTTATTAATGCGTTTTTAGTTTTTTTTACCGTTTAAAAACCTGGAATCACCTGGAACTGGGACTGAGATGTACGGCAGAAAATGCTGGAGGACGTGAAACTAGAGTATCTATAATGTCGAACAACCTTTGACCGTTAATAATCATCTATGCGATGTAAAGTTAGAATCTGTGTAACGATCGGGAAGCGTCTGGAGTTACCTTTTTGGTGGCTTCGGTGTTCTCGCTGTGCTCGGTGCTGCCGTTGACATTCCGCCGGTTGTCGTCGATGACGGGCAGGTTTCCCGGACCCTTCTTCTTCTTCAGCTTGGCCAGGATTGAAGACTCCCTCTCTGGGAAGGGAGGCATCTCCTCTAAGACTGTAGCCTGTGGAGGGACACGAACACGGAGAAGAAGCGCTTGTTTTGTCTCCTGTTGTTGACTCCACACATGTGGAGCCTGAAACTCCCAAACCCAAACTCCCTCTCAGCCACACGTTTGGGTCACACGTAAAATCCCAGTCAAGCTAGTTGTTGCTGGGCGTTTGCTGCATACCTGTACTGGTACTGGTACTGGTTAGTGCTGAATGATTATGCACATATGTGAGGAAACATTGAATCCGTTAGCGACAACTGCGCTAAGGTCTCTACATTTTCCGAGCCATCCTCTCTTCATACTCAGCAGTGTGATTATATAAATTAGTGGTGACGCCTCTGGCCATCTGTGCTTCTCTGCTTTCACGTTATTTTACTCTGGGCGGATCCATGCGACTGAACGTGACGTGTTGAGGGACAGTTGATGACCGCACACATTGGGGGAAGTTAAGAGTGGAATGGATCAATAGTAAGATTAAATTAAGATGGTAGATGTTCCGGATGTGGAATGGATGAGAGTTCCTGCGTGATTCACTGACCAGTATGTCGGTGCTGGCGATGCAGCTGAGTCTCAGGTACTCCACGGCTCTCTGCTGAAGCTCCACGTCAGCGTTGCGGAGCTGGCTGTCCGAGCGTAGGACGTCTTGGATTGTGGACTTCACTTCTGGAAAGAGGTTGATGAACTTGATGTACGCCGACAGCAGCAGCGCCCGAGTCGGTACCGAGCACAGGTGGAACTTTGAGTGTAGGAGGTTGAACTGGACCAGAGGGCTGAAGGAGAAGATAAAACAGCGGTGAGGTCAGCTTCTTCAGCTCTGAGCCCCGCT
Organism: Lophius piscatorius; assembly: GCA_009660295.1. Lineage (NCBI taxonomy): Eukaryota > Metazoa > Chordata > Actinopteri > Lophiiformes > Lophiidae > Lophius > Lophius piscatorius. The sequence continues at coordinate 25,813 of VRLP01004053.1, forward strand.
CTGGTTCTTAAGCATAAATTGAATTCCTGTTCAAAGGAAACTTGTACCTGGAGCGCGAGTCTCCGGCAATCAGGTTACCAAACTCTCCCAGAATGTAACCGCCCACCTTCAACAGGTTCTCGTGGCAGGCAGGAGCCTGCAGAGCCTGCAAGTGTTCAAAAAGCCTTTAGGCATGGAGTCAGAAAGAACGAGGAGGAAACCACACGCTGCTCTCTAGTGTGAGGCTTATAACGAAGGGGGCGGAGCCACTTTTAAACTAAAAGGAGGGATCAATCGGGCCGCTGTGAGTGGCTCCACTGCAGCTGTCAATTAAATCACTCAATCAATACTACTGAGATTAGCATTTGATGCATTTACAATGCGTACTTGAGGCAAAGAAACAAACTTATCAATGATGGAGGGAAGATTATGTGACATTTATGACATTCATAATGTTTCTTTTGGTTGAATTCAAACAAACTGCATTGAAATCACAGCAACATGTGATAAAACACGACTCCATGTTTGAGGGGGGCTCATTGTGGTCTGTGCCCCTCTATTTTTAAAACATGCTCCTGTAGGAGGAGCCTGACTGGGTTATGGTGGATCCACGAATCCTCCGTGAAGATCCGTACGCACCTCAAAGACGGTCTTGGCAGAGTAACCTTGGACGTCATCTTGGTTAATGACTATCTGGATGACGCGATACCACACCTCCTCGCTGACGTAGTCGCCGGCGATGCGGATCAGGTTGAGGATGGTGTCCACGTACCAGGTGTAGTCCACCGCGTATTTCTCTGCCAGGATGGCCACCTTGAGAACCTGAGGAAGAGGAGAAGAACCGGCGGTGGGCGAGAGCAGCACACGGAGGAGCTCCATGGTTTTACTGGGCCGGTACCCACTATCTCCTCTCTGATGGAGTAATCCGCCGTCTCCAGGTAGCTCAGCATCTCTGCTACAATCTGCTTGGCGTTGCTGCGGTCACACATGGCGTAGAGAAGATCCACAGCGCGCTGGCGAACGCTCACATCTCGCTCCGTCTGTGGTAGAAAGAAAAGAAAACATACGTAAATACTAAGGCATCTGTTTAAAAATCAGCTGTCGTACAAACACCATTAGGTCACTGTTGATTTTGGAGGAAGGGCATGGAGAGAACCCGACTAGAACCAGGATGGTTCCGAAGAGAACAATGGGAAGGAAGGGTGGAGTGCGGCAGAAAATATGGGGCGGCAGTTACGCCACGTAATCCGGACGTCTGCGATTGTTGATGAAGTGAAATCTTTAAGTAGGACAGGAGGAAGTGAACAAAAGTGTTTATGTTCTGTTAGAGTTCATGAAGGCCTGCAGCTTCGCTTTTACGTCATCAAGTTCATCGGTGGGGTACAAAAGGGGCCGAGGGGGCCCATGGGGGGCCGAGGGACTCACCTTCAGAGCGTTGATGACAGTTTCTATGTGCGTCTTTACGGTCTCGTGAGAAAATTCAGAACTGGCCAGAGTGCACATGCTCTCCAGAGCCAGATAACGGAGGTTGGTTTCTCTGTGCTGCAGGAACTGACCCAACTGGTTACAGGCTCGGACCAACAGCGTGGGCTCGCTGAGAGACGGGACGGAAAAAACACATATTTCAGGATCCACAGTAAGACCTACGGAACACGGGGAACTAATGGCCGCCAGCTGAACTTAAAGTGAGCCGATCCAAATATTCCATTCGAGATTCATCGGGATTTCCAGATTTGGACTTTTCCAGAATCCACCTGGGTTCATGTGACCGACCTGTCGTGGTGGATGATGAGGGAGATGGCCTCAAACAGAACGGCGTTCTTTGCGTTGGAGTGCTGAACCTTCTTGGATTTGGGCGGCTCCTGGGATTTGTTGAGGACGGTCTCCAGACACTCGGTCAGACGACTTCGCAGCGCCGCGTCTTCTGCAACCACAGAGTTCCTGTTTATATTCTTAATATGTGACTTATCACATTCTACATCATCAAACCCACAGGCTTTCAGTTTAAGGCCTTCTTTACACACGTTTATAATCGCCGTAAATCAATTTCATGCCGTATTATAAAGGAATAAATCACAGACTTTAGTCGGAAGCTGGAATGTTTTTTTTTCTTTTTTTTTACGTAAACCTCTAAATCCGTCTTACCTTCTTGACAAATGTGACCTTTAATCAGAATGTATGGGAACAGACGTAGGAAAAAGGGAATCTAGTGAGGATCTAAAGGATATCTTGAAATGAACTCAATTCAACAAGAAGGGGCTCAGAGCCCGTCCTTGATGCAGTCCCACCTTGCCTACAGGAGACTGAAGAAGGACGTGGCCATAAATCACTTTATGGACTAAAGCTGATCGGTCGACTTTTACAGAAGTCAATACAAAGTATCATAAGTGAAAGAAACGGAATCATCCAATCAGGAAACGCCACGGACCAGGAACGTTCATTCTCAGGTCTCGTCCCAGTTCCGGGGTCTTCGTCGAAGTGCACACTTTAAAAAAAATGTCCTCTTACTCACATGAATATTTTAAATACTTTGTTTAGTCGATTGGTTTTGCACTAATTTGCTTAAACTTGGTTTGATAGATTAATGAAAACTTTTGTTTGTTGTCAAACACGGCGCGTCTCGTCTGAGCCGGGTCACAACTCTACGACCATGAAATACAGTTTAGAGGGCAGTGGATGTTAACGAGGGTAAGGGGGCGGGGTCTCGTACCGGGTGGAGGGTAGCACTGGAGCAGCCGCAGCAGTTTGACCGACAACCACGGAGCGGCGACGAAGTAATACGTGTAGTCCTGTAGGTCGATGGACGCCGAGGTCACGATCTGAAAGCACGAGAAGACACATCAGGCGGCGAACTCAAGTTTAGACGACGATCCGGTGCGACGGTCCAGAAAAGTCCTCACCCTACTGAGTCGGGCCACGGCCAGCGAGATGGAGGTTTTAAAGTCGTCGGGACTCTTCTGGGCCAGGGTGGTGATGAGGCTGGTGGCCGCCGTGACCACGCCCTGAAAAACAAAACCTAATCAAAATGACATCAAAAATAATTATTCATTCATCTCAAAGCAGGGATGGAGTATCTCGTCTTCATCAGGGATAGACAATCCAAACAAACAAACAAACAAACAAACAAACAACAAAGACTTTTCCCTTTAGTCCCCGTCTTCATCGACGCTGATAGAAAGCGTGTCTTTAGCTAAGATCTTCATCATGAGGTCGTTGTTTCTTCTGCACGTCTAACATTAAAGGTGCAGTGTGGAAGATTTAGGGACACCTGGAGGGGAAGTCACACCTTGGCTCCGCCCCCCCGTGGTGGGAGGCTCTAGAGTGGCGGCGGACGAGAGAACGACGGATTCATGAGTCAGGTCTTCATGTTTTCTCTGCTTTGATGACGAGAACCTAAAGCGATTATTCAGAGTCTGCTCCTGCTGTTGTTAACACAAACTGTAGATAAACGCTGCTAAGAACGGGACATGAGAAGGTCCGGTCTCACCAGGTGCTGATCATTGAGCAGATGGACCACTCGTGCCGTCCATTCACCCATGGGTACCAGGTCAGGAGACGTCCTGTTGAGTCGGAGCAGACACAGGGCGGCACTCTGCTTCACGCTGTCCATGGTGTCGCTGAGAGAGAGAAGAACAACTTCACACGTCGCTCTTTGGTCTCCTCCTTCTTCTCCTGCATGCAGCTCCATCTCCAGCATCCTTCTACCAGCAGATCCACTATCCCTCCTCTTCCTCATGGGTCCAAACCACCTCTATCTGTCCTCTGGTTAGACGTCTAACCTGGACTGTCCCTCTGAGGTCTCCTTTCTAATCCTGTCCTTCCTCCTCACTCCCAGAGAACATCTGAACATCTTCAGCTCTGCCTCCTGTCTTCTGCTCAGAACCACCGTCTCTGAACCATCCAGCAGAACTGCTCTCACCTCCATCCTGGAAACCTTTCCCTTCACTCCTGCTGCTCCTCTTATGTCACAGATAACTCCTCACACTCTTCTCCACCTACTCCACCCTGCCTGCACTCGCTTCTTCACCTCTTCTCCACACTCCCCGTTGCTCTGAACAGTTGAGCCCAGGTCTTTAAACTCCTGCACCTCCTCCACCTCTACTCCTCCATCCTCACCTCCTCCTGCCTCCCTTTCGTTCACACACATGTATTCTGTCTTCACTCCTCTTCTCTCCAGCGCATACCTCCACCTCTCAAGGTTCTCCTCCACCTGCTCCCTGCTCTCACTACAGATCACAATGTCCTCCACCAACATCATGATCCATGGAGACTCCTGCTGACCTCCTCTGTCAGTCTGTCCATCACCACAGCAAACAAGAAGGGGCTGAGAGCCCATCCTTGGTGCGGTCCCACCTCCACCTTGAACCTGTCCATCACTCCTCCTGCTCTCATACATATCCTGGACCACTCTAACAGACTTCCTGTCACTCCAGACTTCCTCATTCGATCCCACAATTCCTCGCCTCAGCACTTAAGGAATGTAAACACAGCAATCACCTTTGCAGAAGGAGTGGCAACAGAAATCAGGTGTAAAACGATAAAACATCAAGTATTATAACTATAATTCAACAGGAGGTGTTTGATCTATCTAGTCACTGGAGATATCACCATCATGAAATGATCAAATATACATATACGTATTATACATGAATATTTATAAACTCTCACATCTTTATATACGTCGACAGCAAATGATGAGCTCCTTAAAAATAAGGTTTAAATTCAGAAATGCTTCGTGGGTTTATGGTATCTGGCCGTTCTACTAAATAATCCAGGATTTCCACGTCAACACAAACCAATTTAAAAATGTGAGCGTGATAAATAGTCAGTGGCACTTAAGACTAATTTAATTCTCCCTTCGTGACAGAAGGAGCACCAACAGATTATATACAGACATACAGACGGTGGGAAACGATGTGAAAGTAGTGATGAAATAAGGACATTTCTGATTCACCCGGCCGCTTCGACGCGGATGAATGGAAGTGATTCTGACACCTCAGCAAAAATAATTGTGGTTTTGTCAAATCTGAATGCTGCGATTAAGCAATAACAACGTTGCATAAGTGTGTAAACAAGCTCGTGGATCCATGCACCGACCCTGCCACTAAGATTCTGGGAATGTCGGAAGCAAAAGCCTCGGCCATTTCTCTGCTGCCCACGTTAGCGATGCAGTGCAGGGCCAGGTTCATGAAGGTGGGGTTGCGGCTGGCCAGGTCATTCTTAATGCCGGTGTTGATGAGACGGATGAGGTCGCTGTTTGAGTTCACCAGCACTGAGATGAACAGGTAACCCTGAGAGGAGACACGGAAAGATGCTTTTTAGTGGAGGGCCGTTTGATGGAATCATACGCCATGATCCCCCCCCACACACACACACACACACACACACACACACACACACACACACACACACACACACACACACACAGATAAATGCAGCGTCTCATCTTCACACACAGGAGGAATAAACTTACAATCTGTTTCTCCGTGTACTTGTTGGAGCTGAGGAGGTTAACAGCCTCCATGTGTCCAAAGTCGATATCATGACCCAGGAGGAAGATGAAGAGCAGCTTGCACACGTACTTTTTTTTACTGTACCCATCGAGCGCCTTGTCTCCTGTCCACACAATCACAGAGAGACAGACGTGAACCTCAGATGAAGAGGAGAGCCAACGACCAGCTTCGGTTGAAGAATGCATTCAGCTCTTACACACTCAAAATAAATAAAAATCCTCCATCATGACCGTAAGTCATTAAAGATAGACGGATAAAAGTCATTTAAAGGTGTTTTGTTTAACTGCATATCAGAGATTAAGTTCAATGATGAAAAAATTATAATAAGGACATTAATTAAATGCTTGAAAATTCCTAAAATACCAAAACCTTCAGCTCCTTAAGAAGGTTTTAGTAAAATGGTTTCTGAGTTACTCCGGTAAAAACCTTGACCTGAAATAAACGAGTCCCGCCCACAGATCGGGCCTCGGGTCCAACTTCTAACTATGGGAACAGAAAAAGAAAATAAATAACAAAAGAGATTGTATCAGGGTTTTTTTCATGGCTAATTTAAGGAAAGGTTCTGTGAAGAAGTCTTTAACAGGGTTTTTGAGTTTCGCTCCAGACACAGACTTTCACACATTCCCATGTCCCGGATAATAAATCACATTATTTTACTTTCTACTGTCGCTTTTCTTTTTCCCCCGGCTCTGTTCAATGAAACAAAATAAATGAATAAAATACCACGAAAAGGAGAAACAGAGATACTTTCTTAATAAATACACACTCAATATTATTATAACGTTTTGTTTCTTTCCAACACAGATAATTAGAATTATGAGAATATTGTTTCGGGACTCCACATAGTGAGAAGACAGTCGAATAAACATCTCGTGATTTTACCGTAGAACTCAGATATAAAGCGTGTGTGAAGGTCAAACTCTGGCGCAACATTGATGATCTCTGCAGAACGTGGGAAAAAACAGCGCTGGAGCAGCGGACCTCAGAGAAGAACCCAAAAAAACTAGCTGCACTCTTTTTTTGAGCCGTTTGTTTCAGCTTATTTTGTTCTTGAGGTTTTCATGTCGTGGTTCCTCAAAGCTGACGCGCGTTCTGATTTGGAGGTTCTCTTTGTTTTGTAAATAAAGTCTGAAAACCAAAAAAAAAAAAGGAAAAAAAGGATATTTTGACTAATAATCACAATATGCCAGTTTTACAAAGAGGACGGTGTAAAGAACCTTTCAGAACCTCAGGATTTATGTTCCGCTATAAACCAACTCCATCTGTGCTTGTTAGCCTCTTGCTGCTAGTTTATGCTAGCTGGCCATGAAGTTGAATGTATCCTTCTTTTTTTTTAACTCCTCCGTGCTTCAATAACATTACAAAAATACAAAAAGGCCCCTCGGAGTAACCGGTATTACTCGCTCAGGGCGAACAGAACCCTAAAGTGAGGTCATAGTGTGACGGGGTACTTCCTCCTCCATGTTTTCGCCTACCTTTGAATTTGGAACGGATGTTGGCCAGTTCTTTGTTTATCCTCTTAATTTCTGCTTCTTTACTTTTACCTGCAGAAGGGAAGAAGACATGTTGTGTTATATATGGAGCTCTGATGACTCGTCAAGAGATAAAAAAAACTCCCACCCCACATTCCACTGGAAGGAATGAATAAATAAATAAACGCCGAGTCATGTCACGGCTGGATCCTATGATTCTATAACGGAGGAGACACTTCAATCATCTTTGATTCCGAAGAGTAAAACTAATCCCATCATTCTTAATATACTGTTACATGTGTTTACCAACAATATTGGGTTATTGATTTGTCTCCTTAAAAGATTTATAAATAAACTGGAGTTGCGCTGTCGCTCCCAATAAAAGCCCCCAGCCCCCCATTTTTTTAAAAAGCTCCCCCTGGTGAATGAAACATGAACTTTGAGTAAAATATGATGCACAAAAGCTAGATCTCCTCGAGTCCATTCATTTTCACCACATTTGGACTGAATCGGAGAAATTCTGGAGGAATTCAGACCTCAACATTCCGGAGGTCTGGATTCTTGGATAGGGAGGTTTGGATTCTTGGATAGGGAGGTCTGGATTCTTGGATAGGGAGGTCTGGATTCTTGGATAGGGAGGTCTGGATTCTTGGATAGGGAGGTCTGGATTCTTGGATAGGGAGGTCTGGATTCTTGGATAAGGAAGTCTGGATTCTTGGTTAGGGAGGTCTGGATTCTTGGATAAGGGGGTTTGGATTCTTGGTTAAGGGGGTTTGGATTCTTGGATAGGGAGGTCTGGATTGTTGGATAAGGGGGTTTGGATTCTTGGATAGGGAGGTCTGGATTGTTGGATAAGGGGGTTTGGATTCTTGGATAGGGAGGTGTGAGCTGAGGAGCAACACAGCTACCATCTGGAACCAGAACTGCTAGATGCCACTAAGTTTACATACTGCACCTTTAAGTAGACCCTGGTATTTAAACTCTGCCCAACCTGCCAAGTGGTCGACACATGACACCTCCCCCACTGAACAAATACGGATCTGGTCTCATGACTCAACGGTTTAATCCTCCTCTCAAAGCTTCCTCAACCTCATGCTGTCCCTTCTCAAACGATTGCTGATCTTTTTATCCATGTGGTTTGATGAGAAGTTTGCTGTGCAGTACCTCCATCAGCCTTATGTTGTATTTTAAATGTGCCGTTAAATAAACGGACTTGACTTGATCCTTCAGTGTGAAGGTAGGAGGAGAACTCTAAATGGGTCAAACCTTGAGCCCAGTGTATCACTTCCTGTTTGAACAGATGGTCCTGGAACCCAGTGTGGGTTCTGCTGCTGTAGTTGAGGGTGTCCAATATATATATATATATATATATATATATATATATATATATATATATAGTATATATATATATACACACATATATATATGTAATTCTTTATTGAGGAATATTCTTAATACAAACTGTGTTGTACAAACAGTCCAACTAATGTCTCAAAAGTAACAAAGCATTAAAAGGCATTAAAAAAAATGAAATTAAATCAAAAAGGAGCATAACTTAATAAACGCGGGATTTACAAGAAGTTTAATTGATCCTTAGAATCTTAAAGTTTGGCATATTAAGTTGTTTTAACCAAATTTCTTTGAGGTCTTTAAAATATTTACAATGTTTGACAATAAATGTTCAAATCTGTTTGTTTGAAAAGAGTTTTCTTCAAAAATAAATAAAACAAATCTAAATTTGTTGATTAAAAATTGCCTTAATAAGCGGATTGATATGGAATCATTCCAGTCCGTGATTGTTGAATATAAAAAGTAGATTATTTTCTTTAAGGAGAATATTTGTTTTAACCAAAAAGTCAATAAGTTAATCAATATTGCTCATGACAATAAATGTTATATCAATGTAATATTGTGACAATAACAGGTGAAGCTGCATATTGATGATGAAAAGTAACATAGCGTATTATATTTTATTATTCTTGTATTGGTTTTGGATGTTTAAGTGGTTGTTCCTTCAGAAGGGGGAGGAGCTATGCGGTGTAAAGGCGGTGGTTGGGGTTTGAGAGGGTGGAGGTTGCTCCAAAGATCAGTTTCTGTTAAAAAACAGGTCCATGAACAACTTGTTCCAGAATACGCTCAGAATGTAAGAAACTTGAAGAGTCAGCGACCACGACCGGCTCGACCCAGACGGGGTACCGGCACAAAAACACACTCAGGAAACTAGAGCAGGAAAAAAAAAGTGCCTCCTGACAGTAAAAGCTACGGATGGCGAGATAAAACTAACGCTGAGATCGAATCACAGAAGACATGGTTAAACGCTCGGCTTTGAGTCAATAAATAAATAAACATCTTGTGTTTATTGATCTCAGGAGTCAAGTATGAAGTATTACACTAGAAAAAAAATATCGTGCAAATTCAAAATGGACAAATTGCCTGTTTTTACGGTAAGACATCAAATATTTGCCGCCTTACATCGCCAACACCGTTCGCCAAAAACTCAAGTTTTTGATAACTTTTAATACTCATGGTCTCAACATGTCAATCACCAAATTTGAAGTCAATCCCTTTAAAATTCTCAGACAAGTTTGTTAAAGTACAACACCGGCAAATGGTGGAAATTGCGCATTCAATTCAACAAGGCCGACTTCCTGTTAGGTTTACGTCATCTCAGACTTTTTGGTAGATCGTGGAATGATAAACCTGCGTACCGCGGTAAAAACGGTTCGGGGGCTTGTTACTCCAGGGGGATCTGTGAAGCCATTTGGCTCCATCCTATCGCCAGGAATGATGCATCTGCAAAGTTCTATTGGGTTTTTTTTGGGGGGGGGGGCACGGGAAAGCCATGGCAGTTCATTTGAGTGGACTATTATAATTATAATAAAAACGCCTTGGAATCTAATAGGATCTCCACCCTGTTAGTTATAGATGTAAATCTGGTCCCCATAGAAGAAGTCAAAGTAACTCCCCTGCATTCCTGAGAGAACACGAATACAAGACTGGGCTAAACGGATAAAAGAGGGGCTAAAATCATGAGTACGACGTAAAGCGCTTAACCAAGTGGTGAGAATCACATGACTGCGGTATTAGGGCGGCAGTCACGGCCCCGATCAGTACCTCCTGAGATGATCAAAGCCCCCTCAGGCTGGCAAAAACCATGAGCTGGTCTAGACTTATTAAAACTACAGTGTTACAATACTCCACTAAATGTTGAATGTCCTGTAATCAGAATCTTACTCGGGTAAGACTATGTTGTAAAAATGCTGATTGTGCGGTAAAAAGATCCTTCCCCTTTTTTTTGTTTTGTTGCCATTTTCCAGTTGTTGTACTTTAAGGAACAGGTCCAACAGCCTTGACCCAATCAACTTCGGGTTTGGAGAGTGATATGTTCAGACCATACAGATAGAAAAGAAACTATCAAGGCTTGAGTTCTTGATGAACAGTTTGGACAGCATGGAGCTCAGATATATGGATGCTTGACATAAACTGAACCAGAAGGTGGATATTTTTAAATTTTGCAAAAATTATCCCCCACAATTCCCGCGTGTTGTTCTTTTATGAACCTGTCCCACAAATTTGACCCGATCAACAAGAAACTTGGTCAAAATCATCTCCAAGCAACGAGGATGAAAAGCTATGAAAGATTTTTTTCATACCCGGAAAGGCGTGGCCATGGCGGCATGGCGAATCTTCATCCTAGCCATAACGCACGTATGCTCAAAACCTCACTTTCCATTATCCAATGCGTCTTAAACATCACGAGATGTATAAGAGTCCCACTCCGAAGACGTGCATATGACAATATTTAGTTACAGTGATAGCGCCACCTGCTGATAACAGGAAGTAAGCCTCAAGTGACAAATATAATTTGAATAAAGGGAAATGTATGCAACACTTTCCTTGTGCAGTGTCTATCAGATATGAAAGGTCAGACCCATTTTGACATGCAGGTGATCAGAATTCCCACTGGGGACATGAATGCTTGCAGCTTTAATTCCCTTTGAGATGTAGTGAATTATGAAGAAGCATAAGTAAAGCTAGGCTTTAGTAGAAGAACTCAGTTAAAGCTCCACTCCTGGTTGTGAAAGCGCATCACTAATGAGTGAAGTAGTAATTATCTTATCTATAGCAAACAATGTGGAGAACATGAATAAACCAACTTCACCCCAGAGACAAACAGATAAACATGTCAGTTTATCTCCAATGCCGTTAGTGCGTGCGGGCCACGCCCTTCTGCGTGACGTCATCAACAGGGCTCTTGCGGCTACGCTAGCAAGGATAAACGGTTATCTGAATCAAATATAGTTAAAGTTGGAAAAAAAGTGTGAGTCAAAAGACAAACGAAGACGTCAGGGAGACGGAAGACGTCATGTGTGCAGCCGTCGGAGCGCCAGCACTGATAATAATAATGATGTATTGAGCTGGTGCTGATACTGCCAGCTAGTCAAGAGTTAGCTTTTCGCTAGGCTAGCAGAGAATTGTTATGAAAGTGAATAAACTCACAGTTTCTGATGTCAGAGATGAACACGGCCAGGCCGCGCATCCCATCGCCTTTCGAGACTGCAGGCATTTTTCTCTACGCCTTTGACAATGTCTCGTTTTCTCTCCTGCGTTTAAAAACAGCCCAACTATACCGGGTAACTTTTCTCACTTAGCCGAGCTGCTAGCTCTGCCGTGTAGTCCAGCGGTGACACCGAGCAGGGGCTCGAGCCACACCTACGAACTACAGCGGGGCTCCCTTCGGGTCCCGTAGGATTTCTCACAATCAGCTGCATTCAGGTCCTGTGGGATTTATCTGCAGGTATAATATGCCTCCGCTCATGGATCAACATATTACAAAATGTCCCGTTTTCCTTCGTTTCTGTCACATTCTTGAGCGTGTAGTGTAGATTTCTTATGGAGGAACGTTTACATCAATGGGTGGAAAAAAAACGATCCTGTAAATCATTATTTGGTTAACGATCTCAAAAAATAATCACTTACACTTACCATCACAAAATAATGACTTACTATCTCAAAATAATGACTTTCCGTCTCAAAAAATACACGCTATCTCAAAATAAAGACTTATATCAAAGTAATGACATAATCATCTCATCATAATTACTTAATTATCTTAAAATAATGACTTGTTATCTTGAAAAAAAGGACTTACTGTCTCAAAGTAATGACCTATTATCACAAAATAGTGACCAAGTATCTCGAAATAATGACTTGCTATCTCAAAATAAAGACTTATTATATCAAAATAATTACTTACCATCTCAAAATAATGACTAAGTATCCCAAAATAATGACTTACTACCACAAAATAACGACTTACTGTCTCAAAATAATGACTTACTACCACAAAATAATGACTTACTACCACAAAATAATGACTTACTATCACAAAATAATGACTTACTACCACAAAATAATGACTTACTGTCTCAAAATAATGACTAACTGTCTCAAAAATAATGACTTACTACCACAAAATAATGACTTACTATCACAAAATAATGACTTAATATTACAAAATAATGACTTACTATCACAAAATAATGACTTACTGTCTCGAAATAATGACTTATCTAAAACATGACTCATTATCTCAAAGTAATGACACACTGCATTGTTATCTACGAGCATTATAACTTTATTGTGTAGTACACACACACACACACACACACACATAAGAACACTAACAACCGTAAAGACATTCATTTATGAACACTCCACAGTTCTTGACTCTAAGGTCAGACATGACAGGATAGACGCTGTCAGAGTTAAATACTCATATATTAGATTATTGTTTACAGTTTACGGTATAGAACCTCATGGTTTTCCTCCATGAACTTGTTTCAGGTCATGTGTTCAGACAATAGAGTCGTGAACATCCTCATGCGATCGACCTTCCTCTTCTGTTCGTGGTTTCGCACCAACAGTAACATTTCTCAACCAAATCCTTTCATCTTAATGGAATCATTATCTCATACTTTTACGATACTCTTGTGTTGATTTCAACACAAAAGTGACACATTAGTGAACCGAGCCAGAGGCTCCAAAATGAACATCCCATCATTATTTCTGGTATTTCTTTCAGAGCTTTCATTTTTTTGGGCACAATTTGTAAAAAATACAACTATAGGTAGCTTTTTCTATAACTTCCAAAAAACCTCAACAATTTAAGCTTTATTTCTGGCCTCTGTGGGAACTTAAAAATTCCACGTCATATTAATGTTTAATGGCTTGACGTTGACGTCATTGGATACATTAAGAGTGGGTTGTGTTCTGGTCTAAACGCCCATATATGGCTTTTTCTCTAGTTTTTGATCTTTCTTCCCTTTTTTATTTAATTGTGCAGTGCTATATTTTTAACAAAAATTATTTAATTACATTTGTGCACAGCTAAAGTTTTTTAATTTCTGTATGTACCTCCCTCTAGTGGACAGAGGTGGTATTTCACAAATTAATTTAATCAGATTACTCACACAGACTAAAAGGTACTTTTACTGACACTGACACTGAATAAAATATATTATTAAGTCTTATTATTTTTGGTCTTACCTGTCCAAACACACTAAGGTTAAACACACCTGACAACTGTGAATCTATTTTAAGGTTTATTTCCGGTATGCAGTTCAAGCTAGGCTTAATTTAACACAACGAGAAGGTGAGAAGACGAGGATAATATAATTTGTGTTGATATTCTGCATCTATTTAATCTATTTATGTCTAGTTTTACAGGTTTTATTCTCTATTAATGCATTATTCTGCAACTATTTTGGTAGAACAGTTGCATAAAGTTGCTTTAGGCTCTACACTGAGATCTTTCAAAATGATTAACCCTTTAATGTCCTGCTCAACTGTTTGGTAGAGCTGACTTTGAATCCTTATTTGTTATTGGAAAATCCGTGCCACTTGATTGAACCTGTTCATGAAATGATCCAGTAGCACCATCTATATGTCAAAGGGTAAGGGGCCAAAGACGGAGCCCTGGGCGGCACCACAGCTCAAAGGGGCCAGTGCAGAGGGGGGCATTAACCATAGATATTTGTAAAGTCCTATTCGGTAAGTAGGATTTTTTTTCTATATATCGAAGCGTGTGACGATTTCGTAAACAGAATTATGTAAATTTGTAGAACCAGAAATGTCCACCGGGGGACAAACTGTCTTCTAACAATAATCTTTACCAAAAGTTTGAGCTAATCTAAACACATTCTAGATTTTCCATGATATACA
>VRLP01004053.1:45000-54231 GCA_009660295.1 Lophius piscatorius
CAGGCGTGGCTCACGTAGAGCTTATTGAGCTCCCTGAAGACCACGCCCCAGGTACGCACCTCCTCAGCGGCGAAGTCTATGCGAAGAATGGGACCCCCGCTGCCCGGAGGAAAGGCTGAGTTTACTCCATTACTTCAGTCTGACATAACGCAGTAATACACAGTAATATCATTAGCGTCTGGTTAACCCCGCCTACTTTTGGTTTTAAGCACCTCCCATCCCCCGTTTAACGCCAGCGCCGTCTCCGGGTGCGTTTATACATTCATTCTATGTTCGCAGGGTTAGGGTCGTTATTTTATTTCGTACAAATTTTACTAAAGAATCCTTAAATATTTAACAATCTAATCACTTCCCGAAACTGGAACACTGAATTTCTAATTATTAGAATTAATATAATTAATAGTGTATTTCGCATCGGTTCTAACCTTTACCCGTTTCAAAAATCTGAAAAACGTTCTGAATACAAACCGGAAAGCTTTTGTTCGCAACTCAAAAAAAGTATTTCCAATTTTTTTTTTTTTAGGTATAAGAATCTCAGAAAATCATCATCAGCTGTATTTATTATTCTAAAGGCTTTTATTCGGAAGTTTAATTATAGGCTTATGGACGACAAACAGCATTTTTCGCCTTATAGCTCCCCCTAGTGAGTAAAATATGTACGTATATATATCCAAATATGTAGATATATGTATATATATCCAAAATGAATCCAGTTCTTCCTCACACTAAGGTCTATGAGGATATTCAGTTGAAGTTTTGGGTAATCTTTGCTCCGTTTCAGGTTATATAATGAGTGTGTGTTGCGCAGCACTAGAGTGGGGTCATTAGAGCGGGAGCTGAAAAGCTGTTCTGAAATTTTCCGAATAACTTGCCATAAATTCCACAATTCTGACTCCGTATCCGTAATTTACTATGGCGACCATAATGTTACCATGGCGAGGTGGTAACATTATGTTTCTACTGCATCACTGAAGAAAGAACTTACTGTTTGTAGCTCATGGCCAGATCAGCAAAATATTTCCTTCTTTTACGGTAAACGTTGTCTTTGAATCCCTGGAAAAAAAGAGTAAACCCAGATTACGTTTTATCAAATCCTCTTTCTCACATTTGAGCCCAGAGGAAGTTTCTGTGTTTTACGTACCGGATGATCCGCATCCAATTCAGTTCCATACATCAGAACCCGGCTCACGCACAGATCCAAATCAGAGATCTTCTCAGGGAACCAGGGCACTCCAGCCATGTCTGCAATAAAAAACAACAACGTTGGATCCATTATTTTATGTGAAGCAATTATTGTTTGCTTTTGCATTTAAGGTTTAATTCAAAGTTGTTGTTTTTCTTACAGATTTAAGTATCTTCATCACATCACACATTTTAACACATTCAGCTCCAAATATAAAATCTAGATCAAAAAATGTTGAACCGACCAAAGAGACCAAAAGTTCCTGGGTTAAAAGCAAGAATCAGTGATGTCAGTGACTGGGGGGCGGAGTTTTAGATTTAGATTTGACATTTAGATACAACATTTAGATTTAGATATGAACATTTAGATACACTTAGATTTAGATTTAACATTTATATACACTTAGATTTAGATTTAACATTTAGATACAACATTTAGATTTAGATTTAACATTTAGATACATTTAGATTTAGATTTAACATTTATATACATTTAGATTTAGATTTAACATTTATATACATTTAGATTTAGATTTAACATTTATATACATTTAGATTTAGATTTAACATTTAGGTCCAACAATTAGATTTAGATTTAACATTTAGATACATTTAGATTTAGATTTAACATTTATTTTCATTTAGATTTAGATTTAACATTTAGATACAACATTTAGATTTAGATTTAACATTTAGATACAACAATTAGATTTAACATTTAGATACATTTAGATTTAGATTTAACATTTAGATACAACATTTAGATTTAGATTTAACATTTAGATACATTTAGATTTGGATTTAACATTTAGGTCCAACAATTAGATTTAACATTTAGATTTAACATTTAGAATTAGATTTAACATCAATAAACAAAGCTTTGTAAATGCTTCAAATTTATATCAAATTTAAGTTCCTCCAACTTAGATTTTAGACTCAAAAACACTTTATAGAATTGTGTGTTTACAGTTTACAGTTTGGTCCGGGTAGCATCCGAGTGTTTTGGACCAGACCTGACAGGATAAAAACCTTTAAGTGGTGCGGACTGGACCTGATTCTACTTCCTGTCTCTTTTCAAGCGCATACAGAACTTTCGTTGGTAAGAGGTAAAGAATGACCCACCGTCCTCAGGTAGCCTGCAGCTGTCGGACGGCGTCATCTGAACAATCTCAGTGTGTCTCCTCAGAAGGTGGGTCAGCTCCTTCAGCTGCTGGTGCTCGCTGTCACAGTCCACAAAGATCTCAAAGTCCGAATCTCGTCTTTTGGACTTTCTGGACTGGATGTGAACCAGGTTGACGTGTTTTTCCTGCGCAGACGTAGACGAGATGAAGGAGACATCCAACACAAATATATATATGTAAATATCACATATATATATTATATATTGGATATTTCAGGTGTAATTTGTAGATGTCGTTCAAACGAAGCTTAATTTCAAATTTTAAAATCGATCTTAACAGATTCATCGTGACTCTACATCGACCCTCCGCTGTAGAATTAGTCGCAAACTTTATATGTAAATAAAAAACTCTTATTCAATTAATTTTATGGGTGTAGTCATCACAGTTAGGCCTTTGACAAAATAACTCCACATTTGTACACGCCCACATTTTTCCTGTTTCCAACATTATCTTCAGGAGAAAATGTTAAACCGCTGCCTGATGTAGCCCCACCCACCGACAGGCGACCAACGGTAACCAGAAGAGACATCACCTCTTAGTGGTTATAATGTTATGGCTCATCAGTTTGTAACTCAACACGAGGCACCCACCTGGAAAAGCCTGAGTGATTTGACGAGACCGCCCACTTCATTCTTCAGAGAGAATATGATGGTGGTGACGCTCCGTCTGGAGCTGGAGGTCGCTCCAGCCGTGACCTTCTCGCTGTCCTGGTTCTCAGGGCTTTTACCGAACGTCACCTTCATTCAGAGGAAGACGAGAAGTAAAGCACGATGAAGAGGTACGCATCTCAGGTCCGGGACAAGATCCACACAGCCACCAGACAGCGCAAACACATCATATAACACACATATAACCTGACACATCCCATAATATCACAATATTACTAAAATGACATCATGATGACATCATCACTAAACCTCACACACACATCAATGTGGGATCTGGATCCATGTAGAAGCTAGAACTGCACTGTAAAAACAAAAGGAGTGGATTGGTTAAACATATTTAAATTAAAAAATCTAAAATTTAAGTTGGAAGAACTTAATTTTGAAAGAGATTTGAAGAATCTCAAACGATCGGAATTTCACTTTCGAGGTATAATCATGCATTATAAAAAGAATATTGTTGAAGAACTTAAAAACAAATTATTTCAACTAGAAACCTAAATGTAATTAAGTATTTATGACATTAACCTTAATTCATTGATTTAAGTCTAAAATACTTAATTGTGTCACCGGTGGAAGTCATTTTAATTTATTAATCACTATAAATCTCTTTTAACGCTATGAAATATTCACTTTAAAAAGCTGCAGGAACAAATTTACTGTTTTATATTTGAGGCTTTGAAGGTTAAACAGTGAAATAAAGTTTTATAGAAGAATTTCCAAAGCTGAAATTTCACCTTTTTTTATGCTTTTGGGGTGTAATTATATACCGTAAAAGAAAATTATTTATGATCTTAAAGTAATTACTTCAACTAGTAACCTACGGTATTTTTGAGTCTAACGTTTAATTCAAGTTGAAAACACTTAATTGGATTGAGTTTTTCCAGATGAAGTCATTTTTTGAGTTCCTCAAACAAATCTCTTTTTACAGTGTTGTGATCCGGATTATTTAAATCTAGAGAATTTACAAAAATGGTTGGTTGATTCATAATGTTTGATAAAATTCTAATTCTTATTGCTTTTTTTTTTTCTGCTTTTTTTTTTGCAGCCTGAAGATTTAATTGTATCTTTGTTTTTCATGTTTAACTATATTCCCAATTTATGTAAACAAATACATTTACAAAATTTCAGGATCTTTTAAACTCAGTCTCAATAATCGGTCCAATAAATACGTTAAAAAAGTCTAAACAGATTCAGATCTTTCCTGCATTTCGAAAATCATCTTTATACATGATAATAAAAAAAATAATTATTTTATTTATTTTTTTATTTACTGTTACATATATTATTATATGTAAAGATGATTTTGAATCAAAATCCTGTTTATTCATTTAAAAGCGATAAAAATCCCTGACCTCAATATTTCTCTGATAACGTCCCGTGCTGCATTCAGGGGCAGTTCGAAAACAGAGAGTCCATTATATATATATATATATAATGGACTCTCTGTTTTCTATATATATGTATATAAATTTATATTTAGATGCCTCTCCTGAAGTGGTTTGGAAAAGTTTTTCTGAAGTTTATAAACTTGCTCCAGGGGCGAAACCGTCCAGAACCTCAAAGTTACAGACATTTAAGGCATCCCATAATAATTTCCACGTGACATCATCAGCATCACTTACCTCATTGTTGAGAGTTTGCTCCTCATAGACGGACTTCACCGAGTCAAGAGACCTCCCTCTGTGCGACCCCTCAGAATTCTTGCTGTACATTTTCTGAGCCCGGTTCAGGTTTGGATCTCCGGTTGATGCTCAGAGAAGTCCTGCACCGGCCGCAACAGAACTTTATCCCAGCAGGTCTTTGAGATCAGCCCCGGTAGAAGATCCAGCATCGACTCTCACCCACAGCAACGTGTGATGGTGTTTTGAGGCTGTGGAGGGGGGGGGGGGGGGGGGGGGGGGGGGGGGGGGGGGGGGGGGTTGTCACGGAGACAGGGAGCAACCATCTGCTCAAGCAGCAGGGAGATCATTTTTACAGGAGAGGCACCGAAACGTTACGGACTCAGAATACATTCCTCCAAAAGTCACACATACATTTTATTTGATTTCTTCACTGGGCATCAAAGATTCTGATGAAAACATGAGATTGATGTCGCAGGGAAAGTCGTAGTGTGAACATGTAGCGCCCTCTAGTGGACTCAGGTGGAATCCTGCATCCAAAATCCCCTTTTTGTCCCATTTGGGTCCAAACAGAGAGTCCTCCTGGTTCTGACCCACAGAAACTGTGTAGAAGAACATGAACTTTGTGGTAGAAGAGTTTGTTCAGAAAGAGTTTCTGAACAAACTCACTGATTGTTTACTTTCATGTTTCTGTAAAACTTGATTGAAAGGTTTTTCTTTGGGGCGTAAATTAATTTATCACCTCAGACATTCTTCATGTCGCAAAAACAGACAAATAGTAAGGTCAAACTTACTTTTTTACTTTTAAACAGTAAAAAAAACAAAAACTTTCAAACGAAATTCTGTATTTCATTGAAAATAGTCACTTTTAATTTAACCTTTTGACCCGTGGTGTCCCTCAGGGCTCCATACTTGGCCCCTTACTCTTTAGTTACCGACTCTGACTCTTCAGTTTAGTTTAGAGACTCAGAGTCAGCTCAACCAAAACAGTTGAGCAGGACATTAAAGGGTATGAATACTTATACTTGAGTAAAGTACTTTTATAACGTGCTAAAAAGTACTTTTATTAAAAGTACCTGATCCACCACTGAGGATTGATTAACTTCCACTTGAATTTTTTTGATCTACAAGTCGGATTAACCTTATCTGACATTTTTATTCTCACAGGCCGACGTCCATAATACCCATACTGTATACCCCCCTCCACCCCTCCGCCCCTCCACCCCTCCACCCAATCACTCTGGGGCCCGATTACGACGCAGCGATCCATCTCCGATGACTTTTGTAATTACAGCTAGAGACAGGAAGTCTCTATCTGCTT
The DNA here is from genome assembly GCA_009660295.1 of Lophius piscatorius. Classification (NCBI taxonomy): domain Eukaryota; kingdom Metazoa; phylum Chordata; class Actinopteri; order Lophiiformes; family Lophiidae; genus Lophius; species Lophius piscatorius. The sequence continues at coordinate 50,972 of VRLP01004053.1, forward strand.
CTTTAATGTGGTCTGACGCCGCTTCTAGGAAGCCTCATCCGAGACCTGACGTATTCTTAAACACATTTACAGCCGGAACCGGACCTTCACCGACCCGACTCCGAGATAAATTAAAAAAAATCAGCGATGCAGGTTGTAGTAAGTTGTCTGCAGCCAGAACTTCCTGGCCCTGTGATCCATCTGCGGTCTGATAATTCAGTTAGAGAAACCAGGTCTGTCAGTCAAGCCTGACTGTTCTCTGTTTTCTCCGGGTGGGCGGGACTCAACCTTAGAGATAAGGGGGCGGAGCTCCGACATCTGATACTCATTCGCCTCAGAACCAGTCAGTTGAAGTGGTTCGGACCCAGAATTCCATGGAGGGATCACAGAATTATTGGCACCCAATGTCTTTAGTGTCTCTTCCCGTCGCCTTTAATTCTAATTATTCACCAAAGTCTAACTTTTCACTCAGGTAACAAATTTGAACCAAACATTTTTCCTTTTTTCTCTAAAACAGGTGTGATTGAAGGTAAGTGAAGCATTTTTCCAGTCCTACTTTATAGTTTTAGGTTCACCTGTTGGAGCAGGACGTCTGGAATGGTGAACGATGACTTCCTGTTTATGACTTCCTGGTATAAATATGAGGTGACTCGGGTCTCGTTACCTTCGACGATGAACCGGATCGGAGTCCGCTGTGCAGATGTCATGGTAGGCGGGGCCAGGTGAGGAGAAAGCCACAGGTTGCCATGCATTTGAGCTTTTATGCTAACAGCTTTACACTGTAAAAAATAAACAAAAAAACAAACATATATATATATATATACAGTAAAACTAGAACGTTTTTTATGATTTTCATTTTAATGGCAATGTCAGCAAAATCTTTAATTTAGACAGAATGATGATGTAAGTGTAATTACTTGCTTGTGACTTTACAGTATTGTTCTGTTATTTTTATCATAAGTTTGTATTTGCACTGTAAAATTCAGGTTTGAACATATTCTGACTGTAAAAACTAGTTATTAGCTATTGTTTTGAATTTTATGGTATCTTACACTTGGCATTTGACAGTTTTTCACACTAATTTTAACAGATCATTTTTACAGTGTACAGATATTTATCATGTTTTGTATCATCGGTTATGTATCAGAATGAATTTTAAGTCATTCCGTGTTGTTTTATGTAATTAACTTGAACCAGATTTACAGTGTATCTGTGTTTCTTCCCTTTGTATTTTAGCGTAATGTGTTTTACAGTGTCACCATACTTAACCTTTACCTTATAATAACATTCTGGTGCCTAAAGCTGCTGATCTTTTATTATACCACTTTTTTTTCCTTTTTTTTTAAATTCCAGTTTCAAATGCAAAATTTTATTGAATTAAGTAACGGAAAAAAAAAATCACAAATAATTTTAAAAAGAAAAAAAGAAAAGTTTAAACAAACCTGCAAACTGGTGACTTAAAAAATTGGAACAACAACAACAACAACATAATAATAATAATAATAATAATAATAATAATGATAATCATAAAAATAAAACTTATTTGTACAGCACAAAACAAAGTTACAAAGTGCTTTACAGGATAAAAAACAAAGAATTAAACCACATCAACAATGACAGTAAATAATCACAAATAATTCATTCACTCAGTATCGGTAACAAATAATAAAAAATGGTCTAGTTTATGGAGGAAGCGCTGTCGGTAGTGGCGCTGACTGACCAGCAGAGGTCGCCACATCACAGCATGAGTGAAAAAAGAACCACAACCAACTCATTATCATAAATTAAATGTATTATTATTATTATCATTATCATTAATGTTTACCTCCTAATAATACGACCGCTGGTTGTTCACCGCGGCAGGAAGTACACATCTGGAGAATGAACAACCCACAACAGTCTACGTTAAAATGTAAATGTAGAACTCATCCTATTCTGGCGTAGGCCCGGTTCTTATATTCAGGCTGCAGCTGGTGTTAATTTAGCAAGGATTCTCTTACTGTGAAGGTAGTTCCTGTTTTATTTTGAAAGTGCCATGCATGTTGTTTAGTTAGTTTTTTAAACTTGTGCTGTTTCTTTTATGTTTTGACTCTCAGTGTTTTCATCCGTGTTTATTCTTCCTCATGTCTTTATTCCTTTTCCAGTGTAGTCTTTGTGTGTTTCTCTGGTGCTCCTTCTCCCTCTCTGTGTCTGTCCTGTGATTCACCTGTGTCTCCCTCTCCAGCTGTGTCTCATTGTCCCGTTGTCCTCAGTATAATGGTCTGTGCTCCCCTGTCCTCTGTGCCTGTTTGTTGTTGATGTCTCAGGGTCCCACATTTCTCCAGTGTTTCTTAATGTAAGTTCTTCATCTTGTGTTTTTCACCTTCGATTTTCTGTGTTCTGGACTTTGATGGTTTTTGGATTCTGCCTCTGTCTTCTGGATTTGGATCGTTTGCTTAATTGGACTGATCTTGCTTTCGACCCCTGCGTGTTTATGCCCTTTGGATTGATTTTTTAATTTCTCTATTGAATCAACAAACAGCACCTGCTCTGTCGCCGCCGCTGCCATTGTCTGTCTGCAACTCTGCTCTTGCCTCATTTCCTGCCAGCTGGTCCAGAAGGCTGCTGCGAGGGTCCTGACTGGAAATGGTGAGCGTGATCATATCTCCACCGCCATCCTGAGGTCCTTACATTAGAGATCATATTCAAAAACAGGATTAATTAAAACATTGTGGACCAATGGACAAATCCCGGCTGATCCTCTCAGACGCCTTATGTTCCGTAGCTGAGATGTTCGGATCGGCGGTCTTTAACGGTGCTTCGATCCAGACTCGTCCTCTCAGTAGCAGTTACTAAAGCTTGGATAGACCTCCTCTTCCCCCTGACGACATCACCATCCTCGCTACCACTGTTCAAATCTAAATTGAAATCGTTCATTCTCTGCAGCTTTTTCTTTTTTTTTTAAACTTCCTTTATTTTCAATATTTAGGATTGCCTCAGAAGACTTCATAAAACTTTCATCGCTCCTCTTCCTTCCCTCTGGTTTGTTTCGGTGACTGTAACACAATGAAGCATTTCTGTTGGACCAACTTTATTCATACTTTGTTTTTTATTTGGGTTGGATAAACGCGATATAGTTGGTTAATTTCACGACTGCAAAATAAGTGACACCAGCTCTATTAAACAGATCTGGATATAATAATAATAATAATAATAATACATTTAATTTATAACGCACTTTACATTTGGATCAAATCTCAAAGTGCTACAAAGTAAAAGCAGATAAAAGCATCAATAAAAAA